>BPLR01018082.1:0-32411 GCA_021605095.1 Caerostris extrusa | reverse complement strand
AATCACGAAAATACATATTATGCAATGTACAAAAAGAAACTTAAATCAGCTCTTGTGCTAAATAAATGATTAAAAATCAATAAATATTTTCTTTGTCCATCCACACGTAAGAGCTATTTTGCCAATGTTTAACATGCAAATTAAAGTAAAAACTGAATAAACAATAATAAGGAAATAGATTATGTGATTCACGTGAAATTCTTATTCATTTTTTTCCCCAATATTTCAGCTGCAAAAATATTAGCTTCTCAAACATGAGACAGACATATATTGTGTCATATTTGTGCCTTGTAGAAAATATGAATTAATTCTTATGTACACTAACACAATTTTAGCAAAAGGTAAAAAACTTATTATTAAATGAATCAGTCTCATTTCCAAGAAATATTTTTAAATGAGTCGGATAAATCCGTTATGTACAATCATGAAATTTCCTGACTTCTTGAGAATAGCTATCGTAACCAAGGCTGGATTATTTGACTATCATGTAACTGATCAAAATGAAACAATCATCGTAGGTGGAACTGAGAAACGGTTTTTAGAAATGCTATCTGAAAGTTGAAATTCAAATACAAAGTATTTGTACCACCTGATGGTGAATGGGGCACTTTAAAAATAACACTTGACTGGCGTTATAGGAATGGTACATTATGGAAAAGCAGATATTGCAATTGGCAAGATTTCAATTACAGAAGAAAGAACAAAAGCAGTGAATTTCAGTTATCCATATGACGTAGAAGATCTCACTTTTTCTACTAAGGCTCCAGGTTATTTATCAAAGACTACAGCTTTTGTATCGCCCTTCGATAGTTACATATGGTACATATTTATATTTTTAACAATTATATTTTTCATAGTATTCCGCATATGCCAAGAAAAGAAACGTCCATTCCAACGAATTGTTTTGAAATTCTTAGGATATCTTGTGCTTCAACCTTTGGACATATTTCCCATTACTGCAAGAACCAAAGTGTTGGTGGTATCATGGCTACTAGGAGGAAGATTCATTTCATTCTTTTATTCTGCTGCCTTGTTGGCCTTTTTAACAATACCCGAACAAGAACAAGGTATCAAAACCATTTCACAGTTGTCGAATGCCATTTCGAAAGGGAAGCATTAAAAGCGTAACTTTCAAGGTGCATCTTACACAAGTACGCTGATGAACAATCGGCAAGAAATGGTACATCGTCACGGATCACATAAGAAAAATAATTTTCTCATCGATCCTAGTAAAGAAGCATCGTCACAAGCAATGAAAGACGGCAAAACTGCAGTTATAGCTTCAAGGTATTTTTTGACTAGTCAATTGCACAACATCTTTATTTCTGATGACTCATTTTTTAGCCTGACTCGATCTGTAGTTATTAAAAGGGGGTTTTGTTGCACTGATGAACTAGATATGCTAATACTAAGAATATGTTCTGCTGGTCTTTATAAAAAATTACTTGATGATGAATTATTCCGCATTAAACTGAAAGAGGAACTATTAAATCCATCAGAATTTCAAACCCCTATTCAAAGTTAACGATTTATGACATTTCAGGTGCATTTATCATACTTTTTTTGGGCACTGTTTGTCTTTCTTCGTCTGTATCTTAGAGATACTACCAATGAAAATTCAAAAAATTTTTTCATTAATTTATCTCTAATAAACACTGCATATAGTGATTATCTGAAAGGAAATATATATTAATTTAAATAATGATTAATGAATTCCGTTTGTTATTTAGATTTTTTTTTATTAGAAATGTTTGAATAATGTAATGTTTCATGTTACTAATTTCATGTTCACAAATATATGACTCTTTAGATTAAATTATTCATAAATTTAAACATTTTTGTAGTTTAATATTTTTACCTTCTTCAAAACTTTTTTTCTTCATTTATTAAATAAATAATTATTTTTGATTGCCTCATTTTAGTTTACTAAAATTAAAAGTTGAAAATCCATTTATGAGATTGTAAAAAATTAATATATTTCATTGATTTATAAAAGGATCAATATAAAAAATTTCAGCAATAATAATTTCTTTGGTTAAAATTAAAGTAATGTTTATAAAACTATTTTCGTAGTAAATAAGTATTTTTACTATCTTGAAATTTCAGTTATGAAGAAAAAAGTCTTAATAAGTTTGCCAATGAAAAAGAAATAAACTATTCAATTATTTTTATTATTAGTTATGGTTAAAGTTATGGTTTTTCTTTAAGTCACCAAATATCATAAGCAACTCATGTTATTACTTCATTTATAATGAATGCTGGCTTTGAGCTATGAAATGTAAGTTTGATTTAATTTGATGTATTAAAAGTAGTCTAACTATTAATATTTACAAAACTACAAATATTAATATAAAAGTCTGGCAATAGTATTATTAGTGTTGCATTAATTTGACTAAAAATTAATTTCTTTAGAAAACATGAATATAATCAATAAGAACTCTATTTAACATGATTATGTGCACTTATTTGTTTTTAGAGTTTCTGGAAATTTTCTTAAAATTGGAAGGAGGAATATTAAACAGTTAATGGTAAAAAAATAAAAGTATGTTGAAAATTTCAAACTGATATTTTCTTAAAATTCATATGGAATATAACATTTGCTTATGTTTAATTATTTATTGTTCACACAATTTTCAAAAACGATCTATTAATAAAAATAACACCAACTTCTATATTGTAATGCATTAATTAAAGTATTTTATGATACTTTTAACTACCATATTTTATATTTCATTGAAAATTAATATTTAAAATAATCTGAAGAATAAAGAGATAACCATCTCATTTTAAAATCTATAGAATAATTCAAATAATTTACATTCATAAAAATTTAAGTGTTTAAATAAGATTAATGTAATTTGGATGTAATTTTAAATACTAGAACTGAATGAACTAAGCATTTCAAATTATATAGTCGATTAAATATTTCAGATAAAAGTAATAACTAAAATGACACATTTTTAGTAAATAATCTTAAATTTCCATAATAAAAAAAAATTTATTAAATTCCAATATTTAAAAGTAGACTAATCATTTGAAATAATTATGGGATACTATAAAAATAAATGCATTTTGCAGAATAGTATAAATAAAGCATAAAATGAAAAAAAGCACATGTAAAAATAAATTTAATCATGGATTGTTAAATTTCATCATAAAGTTCTAAAGTTTCATTTTAAATTAGCTTGTAATATATTAAAAAGAACAATAAAAAATCAATTTAGTTATTTATTTTTACATCTATCTTTGAGAAAGTTTGCAAAAGTTGTTTATACCAGTCATGGTCATTTAGCACCTTTGTTTCCGATAACCATTGATTATTGATTAATTTATTAACTTAATAATTACATCAAAGAGTTAGTTAGCATTTTTAGGTTCTTTTACAGATAACTACAAAATTTATACTAGATTTCTGTAAGTAATTTATTTTATTTTATATTCAGTGTTCTCAGATAATTAAATATAACACTTTAAAAATTTATATATGTTGAGCTAAATGCAAATAAAATAAATAAGCATAACTATGTAGATAACTACCATCTCTTCCATATAAGACTATCCCCTTTAGATAATATATTTTATAACGTGTACAAGATATTAAATTTTAAGGCTAATTCAATAGAATATTTTGAGAAATATTTTCAAATGAATACCTACTGAAAATACATTTAATTATACTGGGAAAATAGGAAATTAAATTTAAATTATACTATAATTTTTTTCATAATATCCAGTTTTTAATATTTATTAGATTATTATTTGAGAAATTTGAATAAAATATAACAAAAGTTGATAGTTTTTACAAAACCAAAAAAAAAGTAATAGAGATTTTATGTTACCAATTCAGATTTTGTAAATTTAAAATTAATGAACAGTTACAGGAATTAATTAGCAGGAATAGTTATAAATTATTAAAAATTTGAGGTATAAAAATCAATATTTCAATTATAATGCACTCCAAAATAATATTATACAGTAGGGGGATACAGAATTAATAATATACTTTCTCTTTCATGTTGAGTAAAATCTCAATCAATTCATATCTTAAATGTTATTTATAGCTTTGAAATATCATTGCCATGAATTTATGTAAAAACATTAAATTTTTTTAAAGAGGATTATGAATAACTAAAGGGCTAGTAATAATTCTAAGAACACACATAACATGAAAATGGCAAAAACTGTTATTTTTAAAGATTCAAAATAAAAATTTCAAAATTTTAAAAAGCATAAATAATTAAACAAAGCTTTTTAAAAGTGAATAACATAATATAGGAATTCTTAAAATTTAAAATTTTAATTTAAATACACTTGATTATATGTTCTTAAAAATATTATTTAAAAAAAAAAAATGAATAACAAGTGCACTATAGAGGTGTAATTCAATTTATAATTGTACTTCAATTAGTCAAATATCTGAATTTAGTTATTGTTTTTTATAAAGACAATTTTATACAGATTATATTGTGAATCAAACGTTTTAGGAAGCTTATTTTAAATAAATTTAAAAAAACATAATTTAGTATTTACGATTATATTCCACAGAGAAATATTTGATACTAGTGTAAATTAAATGCATTTATAAGCCAACACTTTGGCAATTTCTGTTCTGTAATTCAGTTCATAATAAATTAAATTTCCAACATTGATGATAATTTAAGGATTATTTCAAATCAAGTATAAATAAATATATTTTTCAAAAATGAACTTAGGGTTTATTTCTCGCTTTGTCTCAACATGAAAAAATGCAGATATTTAAATTAAACCTTGAATCATCTTATATGGAAAAATAATTTCATTTATACCAACATAATTTTGTGACAACTATTGACATTCACAAAAATCAAACAAGATAAGTTACATACATCTTTATTTAATATCATTAAAATAACATGATGCAAAATAAAATGCAAGTATTTTCTACATTTCATTTCAATATAGTTAACTAAAAAATATAAACACTTTAACAATTTAATTTTTTTTTTTAAGTTCCATTTTATACAAATTAAACAGCAACAAAACAAAATAGAAAATGTTTTGTTTAACAATTAATAAATATAAAACCAACAGAATGAAATGTTGAACAGTTTAAAGAAGGAAACAAATGCTTTGACTAAATAAAACTCTTATTAATCAGTAACATTCTTTGGTAATAATAAGTAGTGACTAGATTTCAAGCTCTGAAGATCCAAAAATATAATCTTTAAAATAAATAATAAAACTCATGGCTAAAAAAATGCCCATAAATTTATTTTTAAGAAAAAAATTGATAGATTTATAATTAACTACAATTTTTTTGTGCAATAAAAACAATACTAAAGCATATACTTTTAAGATAAAAGATCCAATAAAATTTTAAAAATTAAGTAAAGAAAAAGAAATTCATTCATGTTTGGTCAATTACATAAGAAGTAGAGTCATTTAAAAATATGGCATAAATGTAATCAACAACATAATAAAAAATCTCAAAAAAAGTTAACAATTATAATTTTAAATATTGTTACTTAGGATATATTTAATTGAATATCATGCATAATTAAATATTGATTTATAATCTACATAAAATTAACTATAACTAACATTGAATCCAATACTAATAAGCAAGCACAAGATTTCATAAATATATTTGATTCATTAATAAAGCTAAATATTTTTTACAGATGAGAAAATGAGACTTTTCTTTTTTTTAAATCTATTTTTGAAATGGAAGGGATATGCATATAAGAGTGATCAAGACTAGTGTCATGGTATTCTTTGTCTTGGAAGTTCAATACTATGATACTCAATTCTCATTATTATCTTGAGCTCGCAGGTAATCCAATAGTTGCAAAATCTCTAAGGTTTCAGGGTCGCTTAAATATTTGGTAGAAGGAAAAAAAAAATCAATAAACACATTTTATTAAAAACTATAAATTATAAAAATAGCATACTACTCTTGAAAAATTTGGTAGATACTTTTATTCCCACTACTCTACAACATGTCATAAACAATTTAAATATTTAGTGAAAATCATTCATAAAAAAAAGATTAAAAATGCAAAATTTCCATAAAGAACAAGAAATTTAAATAAATTTCTTTTTTGCTGCTTGCTTTCATATATTTCTCAATATTTCTTTGGCCTTCATATTTTTATTTTCTACTCATTTATTTTTTATGAAATAGTGGTGCAGTTAAAATTAGAAGATATGCTACTTCAAGAAATTTTTAGTAATTGTTTTAATATTTTATGAAATGAAAATTTGAACACAGTAATGTTAAAATCATAAACAAAAATAATTTTTGAATGATTATGGCCAGCCTAAATTGTAATAGTTCAAACTAGATCCATTTAAAAAGGATATGGTAATTATAATTAAACTTCCTCATAATTAGCATCCTGCTGCTAAAATGGGTGAATGGATTGTTACCACCTTTGGTATACACACTATTCATGAGATAAACTCAAGGATTTTTTTTTGGCGAAAAAAAAAAAATAAATAAAAAATAAAAAAATAAAAATTAAAAAAATATCCACTAAGTGGTGCTCTTCATGGAAAAACATTAAATTTAATAAAATAAACAACCAATAAGGCATACATAAACAATTTGAAAATGTATTAACACTTTGTCATCAAACCACATTAAATAAAAGTATGAAAATAATTTTAATGTTTGTCACAAGAGAAGCAGCTGTTAATCATGTCCAAGATGAAGCTATGAAAATTGCTCAATGTGACCACCCACATTCAAATGCAAAATTTCAAGGCAATGTCATAACTGATCAGTTGTAATGATGACATGAAGAGATGATCCATGATAAATCAGATTTTTTAAGAGGCCCCAGAACCAGAAATTGCTAGGAGTTTGACCTAGTGAATGTGGTGGCCATGGATTAGTAAAGTACCATCTAATAACACGTTCATCCATGAAGTGCCTTCACAAACCTTTGAACATATGGAAGTACATCATCCTACATGAAAATCATCGATGTAAGGCACTGTCTGTGAAGTAGTCGCGACACAACAAACGTTTGCAATTATTTCCTCAAAGAAAAATGGGCCAAGGATGAATGTTGCAATGAATCTACAACAGTCAGTCAACTTCAGAAAAGGTAGCGGAATTTAATTATGCATCCACGAACTTTCCTTAGTTCAAATACGACAATTCTGTATGTTGACGGTCACATACACGTAGAAATGAATTTCGTCACTCTGTGAAATATTGCACGCCATGACAAATAATCAGTCACTGTGTTGAGAAAAATGAACTGCAAATGCGAGTCGTTGTGATTTGTTCCTATCAAGTATCTGTTTGGTGTGGTGGATCTTATACGGAAATAAAAGCAATATGTTTCTAGACGGCTTATACGGAAAGCCTGTCTCTCGAGATATTGAAAAGTGCGCTACTGCCTCCTAAGTCAGATGTCTGTGACTGTTCGAAAATAGCTGCCTTCTTGACATCAACAACTACCGGTGTGATAGATTTAGGCCTCTAATAGGTTGAATTGTTAATTTCCAGGTCTCTTCAAATCTAACTATCATGACCTGGACATTTACTGGTTGGTCTACGCCATAGTTTCTTTATGCGAAGGGATTCATGAACTCCTGCGAAAGCATTTCTTTTGTTTATATAAAAGATACCATCATCATGACAGCCGGAAACATCGACATTATACATGGTAACAGTGTATTTAGAGCTAAATTAACTCCACTGAGTTCCACATTATTTATTATGCTCCCACAAGCAAATTTCAAAGTTTCTACAAAAAAAGAAAATACTGCCTATTATTTTGGGTAAAATTTCATGGTTCTTTTTTAACCGTTATGTCCTCATAAATTGCAAGTCTGTTTGTATAAGTTTCTCTTTAATATTTATATCTTCTAAATGGGGATAATGAAACCATGTCTTCGACTTTCTTCATTGGCTTTAATTATTAAAAATGTTGCACTATTGAGGTATTGAATTAAATGAAAAACAAATAATAATGCCTAATTAACCCAATATGTTTCTTCTTAAAAGTTGAATAATTTATTTCATCTCTAACATGTTGCAAGCTTATAAAATATTAAATAAATACAAATTTTATAAAAAATCATGTTCAATAAGGAACCTTTTAATTGAAATAAGAGATATTTAGAATTCTTCAAATTGACTAAATAATAAATGAAAATTTAAATGTTAATTTGATTTTTCCAAAGGAATCTTTTTAAATTATTTTCATTACAAAGTCTTCATTATGAAATTAACATGTTTCAAACAAAACAGCTTGTATAAAACAGTAACTGTTGATTTTTTAAAAATAGAAATATTTAATAGAAGTTTTTTAAATACTATAAAAATTATCCATACCATTGATTCAAACATAACATCTGAACTCTCATCAAAGTTTGGCACCAGATCGAAATCAAGACGTACAGCTTCTTGTTTTGGATGATTAACAACAGTAACATTTTCAGTTTTTGGTTTATAGCCTTGTTTTATTGCAGTAATACTATATAATCCAGGTGTAAGAAGACGCCAGTATTCTCCACCTAACACTAAAAAGGAATAATCAATAATGACAATAGGATAAACAATAATGAAATACAGATAACCACTATGGTTACAGAAACTATGAAAAAATTTCCCTGAATAAACTTATATTTCCTTGACTTAAAAGCAGCTGGCTTCCTTCCTCATCAGAATCATTGTATGTGTACAATATACGTTATTAAAAACACTTTTTATTTTTATTTAATATGAAAAAAAAAAAAAAAGATACATTTTCATGAAATTTAATTAATATTCTAAAAAAAGTCTATTAAAAGATATAATAAAATACATTTTCTCTCAAATTATTACAAGATAACCACTCTTACTATAATAAAAACAAACAAATTATTTCATTTTAACTATTTTTATTAAGATTATTAAGAGGGATTTACATGATTTATTTTAACAATTTTTTTCAAGAAATTCGAGAAAAGAAACAACCAAACGTTTCAAAATGGTGAACAACAATTTTCCCTGCTTTTAAAAGAGTGATCTGGTACCAGTGAACTTTGCTTTTTCCCCCTTTAAGTACACATAATGGAAATCCAATTTAAGAGAAGAATTAGTAATTAACCAATTTCACATAATTGAACACAAAAATAACAAATTAAAATATGAATTCCCTGTAGATGTTAAATGATACTTGATTAAATAATTTAAGACTTAATACATGTAAAATATATATAAACAAAATTAAGTCTAGTGGACTTAATTTTCAGTAATTAATTACATAAACAACAAATACATAAGTAACAAATACCAATCAATGCAGATGCTAAAGGATTTTGAAATTAGGCTTAAGAAATGAATCTAAGCTTAATACACAATAATTAATTAATATAATATTAATAATTAATAAATTATTAAAATACTTATTTTTTGAAGGATTTAAACAAATAACACGAGGAAATAATATTCTTTATACAAGCGGATCACTAATAAAAGCACACACACACACTAGTTCAAGACACATTTAAAAATGAGTTAAATCATTTTAAAATTTGAACTGGAAATCTAGCATAAAAAAAAAATAATAATAAAAAAAAAACTTTCTTGTACAAAAAAAAAAAAAAAATTAACGACACAATGAAAGGTTGCCGTAAAATGAGTAACGATTCACCACGCATGCTTGCTAAAAAATAGACGATCGCGGACATGCTTGCAACAAAATGCTCTTGTCAGCAATTTTCCTGATATTCAGATATTTTTATGAATTATGAATTTTTTCCGACTTTCCCAGATAGATAAAATTCCCTTGACTTACCGGTTCTGTCGCCACTATGATAGCACTTTTTAAAAATATTTAAAGTCAGAAATTTTATTAAAAGCACTGTCAGCATTTTGAATATTGCAATTTTTTTTTCATTATTTCTGTACAAAATAATTTTCTCAATGATAGAAATCTTTTTTTGAATGTTAAAAATTTTGTTTTATTTATATTTAAAAATGCATTTACCTACAACAGCTTCATCTTGCAATTTTAGAACATTATCACAAAAAATTTGCAAAGAAAATGTTAAATGTAGTTTTACTGATAAGAAAAAGAGCTTATGGAACTCTGCTGTTATAAATTAAAAGAATTTACATATATGCATGCATGGTTTGGTAGTTGACCCATAAAAAAATAATAGATTTACAAAAAAAAAAAACTCCTAGATTCTTGGGATAAATGAGGATTCTTTGGATACTAGGATTTGAATGTCAAAGTTCATTTATGCCACAATATGAACTAAAAAATATTTTTTTCACCCAATCATTTTTTAAAATTCTTTAGAAACATCTCTATGTTAATATAAATGAATATTTTACAAATAAATATGCCAATACCATGAAAGTATATCAGATATAAATAAAGAAAAAATTTATTTATCTTTTGTGGGAAATTAAGTCTATTTTGCATACATTTATTATCTAAAAATTGACAGTAAGTTAATATTATTTTTTTCATATAATTCCAGCTACTTTTGAATTGAGAATCAAAATAAAGTTAGTTATCAATTTGCAAACAAATTAATTATTATTAGAATATTCAAAACTTGACAGCAACATAATCTTATTAATTTTTAGACATTATTTTTAATTTTCTTTGACAATAATAAAAGATTTCATTTTGAAAACATAAATGAGGTATGAAAGTAGAAATTTTTAACTTGAATGCATAGTTATTATATAGTTGATTTTTAGAAATACATTTATCTCATTAGATATAATTTCATAATTTTAATTGAAAAGAAGAATGTTTAAAGTTATATTTCAATTTTCTTATAATCTTATTTTGTAGGTAAACTGAATTAGTTGAAGGAATTTAACAGCAATTAAAATTTTTTGAAAGTGTTTGTGAATTGTTAAAAATCAAGTACAACTTTATAATAAAATAAATATTTTATATTCTATTACAAAATTTTATACTTTAAATATAAAAAAATGCAGTTTTTGGAATAATGACATTAAAATGATTAGGAATTAAAATTATAAATACATAAAGCAAATATTTATGCATAATACAATACAATTCAACATTCATTTAAAGTTAATTTTATGTAGGATCACATTACAGCAATTTTCATTTAAAAAACCTGAAGAAAGCTTAATGTAAAAAGTACCAGAGTTAAATAATGTTGAACCCACACTTTAATAAATAAAATACATGGCATGAATTTTCTTCCCCTACCCTAAAAAAAAGAGCAAAAGATATGCCCTTAAGTGCTTTACTGCTAGACCAGGTGATAAATCAAATGAAACATCAATTAAAGTTCAAAATCACAAATCTAATTTCAATATTCTTACAGTAATGAAATTATGATTTAAGATATTGATGTTCTGTAACATCGATGTTATACACAAATGTTATAAAATATGATATTAAAATCGACGTTTGACTCCTATTTTCATTCTGATGTTGTATGGTTTCAATAATCTCATGGGACTATAGAAAGCAAAGCACACATCAATATTGGCAAGCTGCAACTTCCAAGAGATGAGGTAGAAAAGAAATACCGATCTCCAACACAGTAATAACCTATTTTCAAAATGACTATAACAGCTTAAGAGATTAAAAAGCATTGGTCGCATGAGTCCTTAAGAATATATGTGTTCAAGCATTCTTATACTTATATTCTACAGAATTTTGTTTTCACAATTTTTTTCTTTTGATTTATTTGAGACTAAAATGAAACTTTATATTATTGAAAAACTAAAATAAACTAAACTATTTGAAACTTTACACATTAAAAATTAATTTAAAAAATAAGAATTGATTTAACAAAATGTTCAAAATCTCCACAACAACTTTGAATTCTATCATTTCAAAAATAAATGAAATGAGAAAGCAAGTTGTTAAATATGACATTTTATCCTAAAAAGGAAAAAAAAGAGAGTTCAACTTCTAAGAATTTGGCAGCTATTTTATATTTTTTGGTATTAAGAAGCTCATGCCAGCCAGAAATATTTAAAATGCTTTTCAAATTATATGATGGAAATAAAAAAAAAATGTGATGTAATAATTGAAAAGGCCTTTAACCTTAATGGCTGACGACGAAGTTGACCCTATCAAAATTGCTCCCTGTGGTCAATTCATTTCATTGCTTCTGTTTGGCAGCAAGTTATTCAAGAAATCATACTTAATTGCTTTCTTAAATTCATAACAGAAATAAGTGACACAAAACTAAAAAATGCATAATCTTAAAGAAATGATGAAATTAAAGAAGAAAAATGAAAATTTGATTCAATGAAATCTCTTAAATGAAAGAAAGAACAATGCAAATGCTAAAAATTAGCACACACAAATTGTTTAAATCGAAATTATTCAATATTTTCAATAAATAAATACATGAGGTCATTCTTGGATTTAATTTATATTTATGTGGCTTGATAAATAATAATTATTTTATAAATTATATCTTTTTCATACATGTACCTACAGCAGTATTAATATGTATATAGGATAAAAATATTTAATTAATGAAATTCTATGTGTACTTGTGTATTTGTACAATATTCATCTTTTCTTTTGATCCCTTTAAAAAGCATTGAATTGAGGTTCTACAGGTATATATATATACATATGTGTGTGTGTGTGTGTGATATGCAAAAATTATACTACAGATAAAAGACAAATTTTCACTTATTAATCTCACCTTTTACCTACTCCACAAAAGAGCAATAAATAAGTAAACATAGATATTAACTTTATATACATGTTAAAAAGTCAAGTTTTGCTAAATATTTCAAAACTTTTTTTCTACCAAAAAAACATTTATCAAATAAATGTAAAAGCTATAGTATTAAAGTTACTGTTTTGCTTACTTTTTACACAAACAAATGTATATAACAATGAAAACATTGTTAAATTATCTCTATCCAATCCACATGTATTTTAATATAACAAAATGTAAAAAATAAATTGTCAGCATGATGTATTCAAACTGCCTGGACACATAAAACAATCAAGAATTACATTTAAGTTGTCCATGAAACTGTAGCTATCAAATGTTTATATACAAATGAATGATTATGTTCCACAATAGTTCTTTCAATATTTTGCCATAGTATTTGTTTACTGATATATTTTTAAAGAAAATAAAAAAAACAAGATCAATACAATAATTAACATGCCTGGTAGTTATATGTAAAAATATAAACAAGTTTTATTTAAAGATACAAAAAGTAAAACAAACAAAATCTAATTCTTTGTTATTTGAAACAAATCTAATGAATAATATAAATATAATTGATTACTAACAACTAGCATTTAATGTAAGTAATATTTAGAAAGTAGACAGTTATTTACCAGATGTGATATCATGATTTATCTCACGTTGTCCAGTAACATTGTAAACTCTGATGATAGTGCCAGCTAAAGGAACTCCATTACCTGCATCTCTGATAACACCTTTTACACCAATATGGCTCTAGAAAAGTAATAAAAGATGATAAAATTATTTTAAAAATGAAATTTTTGTATTGTTTTTTTGTATAAGAAAAATTTTAAAAGTAAACTTTTAATGATAGGTAATATTTTAGTACTTATAAAATCTAAGTTTTATTCCATTAGAAACATTTTGAAGAATAAGAGGATAAAAAAAAAAAATTGTAATTTGACATTTTTTTAAATAAAAATTGTCAGCAAAATATTGTAATCTGACATTTTTTTTAGTAAAATATTTTAACCAATTGAAAGTTCTACATATAGTAGATGTTTTAGTTATTTGATTATTTTTTTATTAAAATAATTTTTCATTTTTAGATTATTTTGGTTTTTTTTTTTATTATTAATCATCTTATTATGTGCTTCATAAAATGTCTTCACTAAGACATTTTATGAAGCATTTAAAAAATTAAAAATTTTGATATTATAATTATTCATAACTTTCAGATAAAAATATTTAAAAAAACCCTAAAGAATTATAGAAGTATATAAATAAAAAGAATGTTTTTTAAAAAAATTATTCAAATTTACAAAATGCAAACTAAATATTTTTCAACATACATTCCATATGAAGTCTATAAGAGCTTTTCTATTATTTTCCCATTCTTCAAACAACTTGTTTGCAGCAGGATATTTATCACATCCCAATTCCAAGGTGATTTCAAAATCATTAGAACTCAAATAGTTAAAATCTTGCATACCTGAAATTGTACAGATTTTGATAAAATGCTTTACTATAAACAGCTAAAAACAAAAATAATAATAAAAGAAAATGGTAAGAATAACTTATTTGCCAAACATTCATATTTTAATGTTCTATATAACTTTTTTCCCTTCAAAATATTAACCAAAAAATTCTTTAGATTTCTGAATTAATTTTTTACAAAAATTTAATTAACATAGCATTTTGTGTAGAATGTATAAGATAATATATAATAATCATAGAGTAGAATTTTAACTTACATTTTTTAATGCATGATTACTTAAAAATATTTAGATATCCCCATGAAATTACTATTATTTTCTTTTCTAATCTGCAGCTTCATATAATTCTACATGAGTATTTTCATCCCGAAAAGAAAATATCTGTATAACCCATGGACCATTTGAGCTTATTTTTTGGCGTACCACATACTACACTCAAGAGCCAAAACATTATGACCACCCCTACATTTTGCAATGAACTTGCCTGCATGACGTGGAATGCACGTGATCAGGTGGAAGTGGTATTTAACTGCTGCTGGAGAGTCTGAAGAATCATTCTATCACTTACTTCTGTGTGTGATGGGAAGGCTGCGGATCTAAGCGACTTTGATAGAGGGCAGATTGTAATGGCTCGAAGGCTCGGAACAAGTATTTCCGAAACTGCACGACTCGTGGGTTGTTCGCGATCTACAGTTGTTAGTACTTATGCAAAGTGGATGAATCACGGTGAAACCAGCAGTAGACGACATGGTGTTGGACGTCTACACGCTATCAAAGAAAAAAAGGTCGTTGGAGATTGTCTCGCATGGTGAAGCAAAACCGAAGCCAGATAGTGGTTCAGCTGACAGCCCAATACAATGCAGCGCCAAGTAGAATAGTATCGGAGCACACTGTTCAGCGGACACTGTTGGATATGGGGCTACGCAGCAAACGTCCCACTCGTGTGCCTTTGCTGACCAAGTGTCATCGCCAACTGCGTCAGGCCCGGGAACATCGTGACTGGTCCATGGATCAGAGGGAGAGAGTTGCCTGGTCAGATGAATCACGGTTTGTCATTCATCACGCCGATGGCCGTGTCAGGATACGCCGTCTTCCAGGCGAACAGTTGCTCCCTCAATGTACAGTAGGTCATACACAGGCCGGTGGGGGCGGTATTATGCTTTGAGGGACGTTCTCTTGGGCGTCTCTGGGACCCGTGGTTGTGGTAGAGCAGACCATGAATGCTACAGGGTATCTGAACATCATTGCAGACCAGTTGCACCCTTACATGGTCTGTTTTCCAGCTGGATATGGAATGTTCCAACAGGACAACGCCCCTTGTCACAAGGCTAAAATTGTGTTGGAGTGGTTCCAGGAACATGATGCTGAATTCCAGTTAATGTCCTGGTCGCCTAACTCACCGGATATCAATCCGATAGAACACATTTGGGATGTCCTGGGACAGCAGCTCAGAGTTCAAAGACCACCAATTCTCACTATCTCGGATTTGCGTGACCGTTGCTTAAACATCTGGTACAATCTGTCTCCGGCCATCTACCAAGGATGGTTGAAGCTGTGTTGCGCGCCAAGGTGGGCAACTCGTTATTGACAGGTGGTCATAATGTTTTGGCTCTTGAGTGTATATATGTATCAATCAAGATCTGTTTTTATACCCAAAGCATAAGATTTATAAAACGTTTTTCAATAACTAATGTTTTTATGTTATAATTATACAAAAAAGCATATTACAAATGTAAGATAGTAGAACAAAAATGAATGTACATTTAAAGAATTACAAAGAGACAATATTTAAGAAATAATTCCATATTTACTTGCAAGATGGAAATCTTGAGTATCAATTCATTATTAATTTGGCCTTTTGTTAAGTATTTCTAATTTTATATATTTTCATTCCAGGCATTTTGAATAGTACACAATAATAGAATCAGCATCACATTTTGTCTAATTGTTCAATTCACTTTCATTGGCCATAAGTGTTATATTTAGAAAATTGTTTATTTTCTCTCATATAAAGTTCCCTCAATTTTTTTCCGAGCAAAAGCATTTTTATATAAAACAAATAATGGAAACATAAATTTTAATTTTTACGAAACTGTTTTATGAAACTGTCAAATCAAAAGATGTCCATGGATTGTATGCAGTGACCTATAACATGTATTAGGATGTCCCAAGATTTTTAATAATATGTTATACTTTGATATATGGAAAATATTTGGAAAGGATGTATAATACTTGAATTATAAGCAGAAAGTTCATTAATTCATTGTTAAGTTCATTTAAACACACAATTTTAAGCATTTTTCTTTAAAAACAAATATTTAAAAAAAAATTTGTCATTTAAAAAAATCAAAAACTGCAATGTAATTTTATATATTATCACTTTTTTTTAATTTACCTCCAGCTACACTATACCATGCTGCCCCATTAGTAATGCCCCCTTGATGTGTGAAATCATCTCCACCACAGCTTATAGGCTTGTCAGCAGACATGGTTTTGTGGGCACCAGAGTACACCTTTGCTAAAAACCTAAAAAAATGATTAGCTCTTGAACTTTAAATATGTTTAAATGTTATATGTTTGAATATATCTTTTAATAAAAAAAAAAGATCGACAGTTTTCCATCTCATATTAAGATAATTTTTTTTTTTTTAAATTTCTTTAATCAAAAATGAAGCATTTTACCATAATTAATTATTAAAGTATTTATAATCATTAGCATCAACAAAATGTGTTACATTCTTATGTTGCATGCTAGTCCAATATTCAAACAAAGACCCATAATAACATATGTTAAAAACAGGGTTGTCCAACATGCAATCCGACCACTGTATTAACTTATTAGAACTTACTAGAATGGTATAAATAATAGGATTTGTCAACTGCAATATTATTAAAGATTGACATACTGTATTGGATGCAGAAAATTTATTTTCTTTCAGACATATCTTGAAATAATATAAATGAGACATTTTAAACAGATTGATGGAAATAATCGATGTCACATAACAAGTTAAATAAAATGAATTTAATAATGAGTTTAATTTTAAAATAAGTTTATTAATAATAGTG
Source organism: Caerostris extrusa (assembly GCA_021605095.1). Classification (NCBI taxonomy): domain Eukaryota; kingdom Metazoa; phylum Arthropoda; class Arachnida; order Araneae; family Araneidae; genus Caerostris; species Caerostris extrusa. The sequence goes on along the minus strand of BPLR01018082.1, from coordinate 15,198 downwards.
AGTTTATTTATTTAATTAAAATGTGTTTAATCAATATACATACTTGAAGGTATCATCATCTGGGGTAGCAGTATAATCATGTAGATGGTTGGGTTTACGTGCTTCATCATATGGGTAGTTGGCTACCAGAGCTCCACCATGCAAATTTGCCGATAGAACAAAAGGATTATTTAATATCCATTGAATGACAGCTTTTGTCTCGGGTTGTAACTGAAAATATATACATAATTTGTGTGTGTGCATATAAAATAACTACAAGATAATTATAAAAAAATAATTCAAATTAAAAGTAAATAATAACAAAAATTAAATAATGCAAAATAAATGTACAATAAACATTTTATAAATTTACATAAAAGCAGAAAATAAAATCAAAATTCACATATTAAATAAAAATTTAAAATTACCTTGATATAAAAAAAATATATTATTATATGAGCAATAACAATATGACAATAATAATTGTTTGTCAAAGAATTACAAATGGAAAATGATATCACAGATCTTTTTTCACCCGACTCCATTTTGATATTTTGGTTCTGATTTTATGCATTTGCATCTATTTATTTCTGATTGTTATTAAATGTTTTGGACTTGTGATTAAAATTGTTTTTATTATAATTTTCACATTAAAAATCAGAATTTCATACAATATTTTATTAGCAATTTTTCTTGATGATGTTTATCAACTTATTTCTTTGATATAACTGAGTTAATAAGTTTTATCTTCTGAAGCCAAGCAATACCAGATTATATGTGCTAGTTATTCTTATATTATAGATAATTTAAATTTTTATACTTGTTAAATAACAAAACATTATCAGAAAGATTATTTAACATGAAATGTTTTGTAATAAATTACGTACATTAATCATACATACACAAAATATCCTTATAGTAACGTTGGGAACAAATCCTTCACTTTTACATCAAAATTTACTTTTGCATATAACACACACATTATTTTCAATCAAAATCTGTTGTAAATATCAGACAAAAAGAGAAACTCATTTACGTAGTGTTCTGGATCAATGAAAATTATATTATCCTATGCTTATGTATATTTTAGTTAATTCAAATGCAGATAACTCAGATTTATTTTAAGCTAAAATGCAGTTCAATGATGTAAATATTGTGAGAAATAAAGAATGTGGAGAGCAAGATATCATAACTTTACTCATGAGGATTATTATTTGGCAAAATTTAAGTCTTATTACATTTAATTGATATATATTATTAAAAATGCAAAAATTTTATAATATGTAAAAGTTATGATATGAATATAAAGAAGGTTTTCAAAGTCTATATAAAGCATAATTATTGAATATTTTGATTTTTAAATAAATTTTTTTCAAAGATTAATATGAAAACACTTTAGATGAATTTATTATATTATAATATGCAGTTTGATTTAATTAAATGGTTTGATATTAAAAATGATGAGGAAAAAAAAAAAAAAAATTATAATAATACAAAAATTATTTTTATATAATTAAATTAATTATTCATTTAAAAACAATTTAGTGACTTTTCAATGAAGTTCAATTAGTGAAGAATATTTTATTTAAAGGAATAAAGAAAAAAAAATGGAATTTTCTAAAACAAAATTAATTTCCACATAGTTAATAAAATAATTTTTAATAATACTTATTTTTAATTTTTTTATATAAACTAATAAAAATAAAAATTATCTACCTTGTGATCAATAACTTCAGTTGTAAAAAAGTGATTAGTTCTGGATTTGTCATGACTCTCAGCTTGATATGCCAAAGAATTCAAATCAGGAAAATCTCGATTCAAATCTTTACCATTAGCATTTTCTCGCCCAGCAAGCCAGTCTTTCCCGCCAGACTGAATAATATAGAACATACATTAAATTTTTTAAGAAATATTTTTTTATCAACATTAATTAAAATATTTTCAAGTTAATTAAAATATACTATCACAATAAATATTATTATCATTATTATTATTATTATTTATTTATTTTATTGTACAACTCAAAATGATTTGATAATGATCTTTGTGTAGTCCAAATTTATAACAAAATAAATTATTATATAATTAATTATTATATAAAGCATAAAAAGTTTTAATGAGTAATACTTAGCATACTTAAAATAACATTAAATAATCACTATTCAATGCAAAAATAATTTATTTACAATAGAAAATCTGTTGTTTTGGAAACTCTAAATTTGTTTTATAGAACCACAAATTTGCTGTGTGTGATGAGTTTTAAATAATAATCATATAAAAATCATTGTTTTAATATGGTTCCCAATTTAGTACTGCTTTTATAATTTTGAGAAATATATTTTAAAATACTTAATACCTTTTAATAAGTGTTTTCATAATAAATTGTCTAGATTAATTTCATTCATATGAACATTTTTAAGTGCAGCATATTTCAATTTTTATTTCTATCCTCCATTTTGAAAATTATATATATATATGTAAATTAGTAAAGTAATATTAATTTTATAAATAAACACTAATTAAAAAGAGAATCACATTAACTTGATACTACATAAATTATATTTAGTAACAGAAAACTGAAAATAAAATGTATTAGATATTAAATATTGATTGCCCAATAAAATTAAATATTGCCCTACATTTTTAGCAAATACAATATTGCATAAATACCTCTAAACTTAAAATAAACTTTAAATTAATCTCACCAAGTTGCTTAATTTTTTACATACAAACTAACTGCCAAAGAATAAAAAAAAAATTAATGAAAAAACATATAGCAGTTAAGTTGACATAATAAAAATGAGAATTATCAAAAATTTTATAATTTTGTTAAATAAATGAAAAAAATTTCATAGTTATTAATCCATTAAATATAATTTAAGGAAAGTAATGTTTATAAGCAATACAAACTATGAAAAAAATTTCGAATATAATATTTATACCTGTGTTGCTATATCCCAGCCATCTGGATTCATCGAAGGTAGAATGTGGATGCGAGTCATGTTAATTAGTTTTTGAATGTCTCCATTTCCCTTTTTATATTCATCACACAGATACCCAGCAAGAGTAGTTAGCAGAACACGGCCAAGAACTTCATTACCATGCATATTTCCTACATATTTGAATTCAGGTTTTACTGAAAAGAAAGAAATACAAATAGCATTATGTCAGACAGTTGATACATAATGTCAAATGTCATCTTGTTAACTATAAAAATAGAATTTTCAAAATTTAGATAATTAAATGACAAACATTTAATATACTTCGTATAAAACATTTGATATGTTTATATGATACAAACAGTTATCAAATTTCCATAAACAAATAAAAAAAACTCTTTAAACTAACTCATCGATTATTACCAGCCAATCAAAAGGAAGAAGTGCTACTTTCAGGATTTTAAACCAAAATTTATCTTTCTAATATTAGATTCAATAGATTTCGTTTTAATTTCTCTTCTGAGTTGTTTAAGCAGCAATAAACTGGAAACCAGATAACATATTCTATTTTAATGCATTAGATATGAAAAACAGAAGAAAAACTGAAAAAAAAGCTTCTGGGTATAAGGTCTTATATAATTACTGGTTATTTGATAAATCCATCAATGCTTACTACAAAACAATATCAATTAATAATTTCATATAGAAAATTAAGTAGTATTCTTGTGTGAACTTTTTTTTTTTTTTTTAGGTGACAGAGGTTTAGCACCAACATCACACTGTTCAATGCTTCATTTCATTTGCTACCTTTCGAAAAGCCAAACTTTGCTGATTACAGATTACCTCAGGCTCTTTATCATTATTATATTTACACTAATATTTCTTTTTAATATCAATTATATAAATTAAGATAAAGCAGCGTGCACAAACATAAATTTCAAAGTACCTTGTCATGTCCAATAAAAACTCTTCATAAACTATATGAATAAATACATTTTTTTAATGAAAATCTTTTTTATTCAATTAAAAATATGGAATTATAGCTTTAAAATTAGGGAAAAATATTAAACAATAAATCTATACATTATGACTTATATTACAAGATTATTAGCACTATTAGATATACATATTATTGAAAAAATTTATCAATATGCAAACATATGAATTGAAGAAGTAAATTTTATCAGCTAAAACATCATTTAATATATTTTTTAAATTGAAAGATTAGCAGAAAAATTAAACAGATTAAACAACAAATAAAACAGTTTAAATATAAACTATATATATTCTTTTAATTTTTAAATATATTATAACTATTACTATATTAATGTTAACAATTTCTTATAAATAATTACTTCCTAAATTAATAATTCCTTTTCTTTTAAATACCAATTAATTTGAAATAATATACATATAAACTTAATATCAAGACATTTGAATGATACCTTTAAAAAAACCTGAAACTACAAAATAATTTTTTTTTTATAGTTTGAAATGTCAAGGGAGAGAGCCAATATTGTATGCTTAAAAATACAAAAATTCAGGCAATTACTCACAAAATCCATGTTTCCCGGGATGTTCAGTGAATTCAATCGCAACTAAAGGCCATCCATTTACGCTACGTTCACTTAATTCATAAACGCGAGTAATATTTGGGCATTGATTATGAACTTTTAATAAATAATCTTGTAATTCAGCATTATTAAAATGAGTCAAAGGCTCTTTCCAGAGAGCGTAAGGGCATCTGACGGTTCCAATTAAAAAGTAAAGTAACAACAGCATTTTAATTATGGAAAATTGACTTAGTTGAGGTGTCTAAACGTCTGTTGCAAGATGTTATTGTAAAGAGAAAAACATATGACAGATCACAGAATTTTAACACAAAACGCCATCTGCAACAGAGAGGGTTGCCAGCTTCTAGAGATAGAAATTTTTCAGCCATAGTACGCCAAACATTTTTATTAAAGTAATTATTCACCCATAAAATTTAACTCATATCAATTAATGAGGAATAAGAAATTTGAAATTGTTGATGAATACAAATGTTTATGTTTCATTTACCGAAAGAAAATCTTCACGATTTATTTTGCTTCATTAGTTTAAATTAAATCAATTTGAAAAGTAGCCAAATGTTGTAACGCTGCAATATCGTCAAAGCCGACTTTTACTTGCTGTTGTCATGACAACTATGACGTACGGAGATATAATTTCTGTATCCTCTTCTCTCATGTAGCGACTTCTCCATCAATAAAAAAGAAAAAGAAAACCAGCTTTATTCAGGGTTTCATTTATAGTACATCCGTTAGATTTTTTTTTTTTTTTATTAACACAGTTATTTTAATTGCGAAGATTTAATTCGCGCTAACGTCATATTGCATTTCAATTATACCGTAAAACATTTTACGTCAAATTATATGTTACGTCAAATATTTTTGCGTCTTTCTAAATGTTTTTTATTTCTAATATTTCTGTCATCATTTATGATTTTGTTATTGAATCATCATAAAGTCAAATTGTTAAACAACAAATGAATACTTTCACTTTTTTTTTTTACTTAAAATTTATTTATTTATTTCGATTATATTTGCTGTCTTAAATAAATATCAGGAAGTTAAACATAAAATTAATATTTTTAAACACGAAAGTCTCAAATCTATTTTACTATTAAATGATTGTGTATCAACAAATATATTAGTAATCAATAAGCTTTGAATTATAGGTTTTGAGGAGTTGATCTAGAGTGTTTAATATTAACATGTTTTTATTTTGAAGACATTTAAACGTCTGTGACCGAAATTGTCAACTTTTAGCATATCATGCGCCAATTTTTGACAGACGAGTTGTACAGATGCTCCAAATAACTCGATCACTTTTTATTCAGTTTTATATTCATGGTTAGAGGGTGGGCAAATAGAGATAAGGATAAAATCTGCTGGTAGTTGAATTAATTTAACCCAATTTAATGAAGCACCAATCTACAATAGTCAGGAACGATCTATACGGGAGGATCATTATGGTTCTATAGCTGTCAGAGATCTTGTTGGTGAGGATAATTCTGGACTACAGTTGTTGGTACTGAAAGCTACATCAACTTGGAATTTGGATTTGTCTGTTCTCTCTGCTTGCTAGAAGGTGCTCTGGCTTTGGCCTATTTTTAATAACTTTTGAATAGAAGTATGTTTATATGCATAATTAAATTTTTAATTGATTTAATTATTGTATATAAAATAATATATATTAGAGCACATAAACATTACTTACCATTAGTGAAACTTTTGTGTCTATTTGGATTTCGTGTCCTTTAATGTTTGGTGTTAAATTTGCTACAGAGAGCAGCAGAGAATTCTTCAAGTTTGAATCAGTAATTCGAGACCTCGTTTTCTTTTAATCAATTTCATTGAAGAAAATGCTTGTTGTATTTGTATGTTGTTTTAATGAAACGCACATATATATATATATTTTTTTCCTAGTTCTGGGAGATGTTTACATGGTAAAGAATGTCAGAAATTAATTACGTCAGAAGCATTTTGATCTGGAAAAAGTGTATCAAATTTTATTTTTTAAGAATAAATTTGTTTTTAAAACAATCATCTCCATTTGTATATCACTAGGCATTAGGGTTATGTGTTTTTCACTAAGTGAAAATGGGTTTTTCTTTATCAAAATCATGAAAACAATTTTCAAATGTCCCTTGCAATATCTTGGATTTATTTTTCAATATAGTTGATCAAACTGCTTTATTCTTAGGGCATTCATTCTGCTCTTTCAAGCATGGAAATTGACTCAAATCTAATTTTTTAACTGGGGACATGAACAGTTTTAATTTCGTTTCAAATGAAGTGATGCTATTTATTATACTAGGAAATAATTTATTTTTATCTTGCAGTTTTAAATTTAGATCACTGAGATGGTTAGTAATATCAACTAAAAATGTCAAATCAAATAGCCGTTTATTGTAAAATAATAGAATTCTACTTCGAATAGTTCATTTTTCTGTTCTAAAAAAACTAGAAACTGCATTCTTCAATTTCCAAAATCTACTCAGAACCTGCCGTCTAGAAAGCCAGAGCATTTCACAGTGAAAACTAGTAACATAATATAATTTACTATAACCGATAACATACCATGCAGTACGTATGTACTTATAGCTGTTCCCATAACAGGTAACATAACATGTACATAATATACTAATAGCAGGTTACCATGCCGGTACCATAACATGCTGTATACTTATAGTTTTGGCACACAATACTTCTTAGTGTATAATGCAGCGACATTTTAGTATTGGACGATTTTAAAACATTTCAAGCAATGTTACAATACCGTTGACTTTGACTTTGACTGTCATCGATGGCCCTCTGTCAGTGCACACACTGATGAGTTTGCTACAATCTAATTTTAGATTTTAAAGGCAGGATTTTTTTTTTTTCAATGATAAAATAATTATGTTTGATCCTCTTGTTTTACCATGTAATGACTCCAGATTGGCAAGTTCTTCAGAGACGTTAAAATTATAATCAATTCCTCTTATAAAAACTTTTAACTGAACAACAACAGATATATTTGTTGATTCATCCAATGCTAGAGGGAAAAAATGCAAGAATGGACAAAGTTTTCTAGTTGCTGGAAAACATCCTAAGAGAGTTCTTCGATACGTCTACTAACTGCCATTCATCATCCGTTCGTGAATCCATTCATTTAGCTAGAGAAAAGAAAGTGCAAGAATGGAAAAGGTCTTCTAATCCTGAAAGAGTTCCTCAATACATCTATTAACTGTCTGCTGTGATATAGCAATTTCGTTTGCTTTGTTTTGATGACTTCAGGTTGGCAAGTTGTTCAAAAACATCCAAATTATTATCAATTCCTCTTATAAAAACATTTAACTGAACAACAACAGATATATTTGTTGATTCATCCAAAGCTAGAGGAAAAAAAATGCAAGAATGGACAAGGTCTTCTAGTTGCTGGGATACATCCTGAGAGAGGTCCTCGATACGTCTACTAACTGACTGCTTTGATATAGCAATTTCGTTTTCTCTTTCTTTCAATATCTTTATTAAAAAGATGGCGTGCAAATATTTGAAGACAAGGCTTAAAAATTTATACTTCACCAGAAAAAGGTTTCTTCTTATTTTCCGCCAAATATCCCTGTGACGCTTCTGTCATTGCTAAGTCTTCGCAACTGGCTTTAAGAAATATATTTCGTCTTCTTCTCTAATTTCTTCCTTTTTTTTTCTTAATCATACATTCTTTTTCGCAATTCAGACACAAGAACAAATTTCGTTTTTTTCTTCTATGTAAGTCTGATGTTGTATTTTTATAGTGTTTATTAAGATCATGTTGTATATTATGTAAAAAGTATCTTCACAAACAATGCAAAACGGTTTTTCCAGATGAATTTGCTATAAATAATGATTCATTTTCCCACTATTCAGTGAATCCCCTCATACTGTCACTTTCTGTGCTCCTTTTGGTTATTTTATTGTGCACTGTAATGGATTTAAAATAAAACATATAAAAATGCAAAACTCAAAAGTTGAAAAAGAAAACATTTACGAACATTATATTACACAAAATTAAAAAAAAAAAAAAAACAAATACACAAAATGATGTAATCTGCTTCAAAACTCGACACCAGTCAGAACTGACTGAAGCACCATTTATAATCATCCAATGAGCTATGGTTTGGTCACTCCAGATTTATGACATACTAGGTGATTAAATAATATCGCATATAATCATTTCAAAAAATGAGTAGTTTAAAAAAAATATATATATATATAATTGTATTAACATTACATAGACTGTATGTGATGTTACATACACTGAAGTGACAAAAGTCATGGGATAGCAATAAGCAAATTTTCAGATGGCAGTAGCATCGCGTAGAACAGGTATAAATGCGCAGTGCTTTCGCAAAGCTTTCATTTCTGTTCAAGTTATTCATGTGAAGAGGTTTTGACGTGATGATGACCGCACGACGGGAATTATTTGAACGCGGAATGTTAGTTGGAGCTAGACGCATGGGTCATGCCATTTCGGAAATCGTTAGGGAATTCAACATTCCCAGATCCACTGTGTCAAGAGTGTGCCGAGAGTATGAAATTTCAGGCATAACATCCCACCATGGACAGCGCAGTGGTCGACCGCCTGCACTTAATGACCGAGACCGGCGACGTCTGCAAAGAGTCGTAAATTCTAACAGACAAGCAACACTGCGTCAAATAACCGCAAAAATCAATGTGGGATGTACAAGGGACTTGTCTGTTAGAACTGTGCGGAGAAATTTGGCTTTCTTGGGCTATTCCAGCAGAAGACCGATTCGAGTGCCTTTACTGACAGAACGACATCGCTTGCAGCGACTCTCGTGGGCACGTGAGCATATCGGTTGGTCCCTAGATGAATGGAAAACCGTGGCTTGGTCCGATGAGTCACGATTTCAGTTGGTAAGAGCTGATGGTAGGGTTCGAGTGTGGCGCAGACCCCACGAAGTCATGGACCCAAACTGTCAGCAAGGCACTGTTCAAGCTGGTGGTGGCTCCGTAATGGTGTGGGCTGTTTTTTCATGGCATGGACTTGGTCCTCTGGTGCGACTGGACCGAACTTTGACTGGAAATGCTTATGTTCAGCTACTTGGAGATCACTTGCAGCCATTCATGGACTTCATGTACCCAAACAACGATGGGAATTTTTATGGATGACAATGCGCCATGTCACCGGGCCACAACTGTTCGTGATTGGTTTGAAGAACATTCTGGACAATTCCAACGAATGATCTGCCCACCTAGATCGCCGCCATGAATCCCATCGAGCATTTATGGGACATCATCGAGAGGTCTGTTCGTGCTCAAAATCCTGCACCATCAACGCTTTCACAATTATGGATGTCTATTGAGACAGCATGGCTCAATATTCCTGCAGAAGACTTCCAGCGACTTGTTGAGTCCATGCCACGTCGAGTTGCTGCACTTCGCCGGGCGAAAGGAGGGCCGACACGATATTAAGAGGTATCCCATGACTTTTGTCCCTTCAGTGTATATCATAATTTGAAAACTAAGAACTCTTTGTATTGTTTATACCACTTCTTAACATTTCTTTCCGATATAGGAATGCTCACCGAATGCCTTCTGCGACATTCTATACGTTTCTGCAAACAAAATTTAGTATAAATTCTTTGTTCAATTAATTCAGACATTTCAAAAATCGCCGGAATCAGTTTTAGCATCTCACAAAACCAAGCGTAACTCAAACACTAATGAATATTTTGACCTAAAATTTCACTACTAAAATATCAGTGCCAACAACCTAAAAAAAAAAAAAAAAAAAAATACATGGTATTTCATATGCCCGGGAAATTTAAATTGAAAATTGATCTTACTTTTTGGAGACAGTAGTAAGTACTATAATATACACTCATGTCCATAAATTAAGGATGATGAAGTTCAGGCAAAGAAAGAGACAGAAGCAAAACAAATTTGACTTATTTGTAAAGTCTATTTATTAAACAAAAGGTAAAGAGCAAAAAAGATGCTATATGTTTGACATAATTAATAAAAATTGCGATTTTTACTCCCTGGAGCAAATTTCAAAAAAGAACCTATTTACAAAAACAGTATAACATGGTTAGTATGATGGTTAATATGGAGTACGCCTCCCGGACGATGCAATACAGGCCTTACAACGCCTAGGCATGCTGAGTATCAAATTATCAATCTGATCTTGGGGAATATTACACCACTCATGAAGCAATGCCCTACGAAGTTCCGGTTGACAGGTGGGAGGGGGTTGACGGGCTGCAATTTGTCGACCAAGTATATCCCACACATGCTCTATTGGATTCAAGTCCGGTGAGTATGCTGGCCAATCCATACGGGTGATATCCTCCGATTGAAGGCATTCGTCTACAATGTTTACACGGTGAGGACGGGCGTTGTCATCCATAAACAGAAATTCAGCACCCATGGCGCCCCGAAACAAACGTACATGTTGTTCCAGAATGACATCAAGATAGATGTGGCCAGTCATCGTTACACTCTGAACATGCAGGTCAGTTCTGGAACCAAGAATACCCTCCCCAGACGAGCCATCCTGCACCACCGTAACGGTGTCGTTCAATGGTGTTCTCTTGGTGGTAACGGGTACCTGGCGATCTCCATATGAAAGTCCGGCGAGAATCAGACTGCAAACTAAACCTGGACTCGTCGGAAAACACCACACAAGACCACTGTTGCGGTGTCCACAATGCATGCTCTCTACTCCAGGTTAATCGCAGGCGAAAGTGAGTTGCGGTAAGTGGAATGCATCTGACAGGCCTGCGATCCTATAGACCAATGGGCCCTAAGCGTCTGTACACGGTCTGCCTTGAAACTGTCGTACCGGTAGCTGAAGAGAGCTGACGAGACAGGTCTGATGCTGTGCTCCGTCTGTTTCTTTTGGCAGTAACTGCTAAATACCGGTCCTCATTTGGCGTTGTAACTCGGTTGCGACCTGTGCTGTAACATCTACTCACATTACCATCATCTTGGAATCGTTGCCAAAGCCTGGAGATGACACTCTGGGCGATTCCAAGTTCCTCGGATACTTCCAGCTGGGTACGTCCACATTCCAGTCGTCCGATAATTCTACCACGTAAAAAATCACCCAAATGCTTCATTTGTGCCATAACTATGCTGTTATTGCACTGAAAGGCTTTTAAAACGCTTACGAACAATTTTACTTCTTTGCCACCATTCCTTATATACCCTTCTCTTACACTCTCGTCATTGTGACGTACTATCCGCTCCATCTGGTGGTTTCCTGTAATTTGCATATTCTTCTTCAAGATGTGTGTGATAATTCTAAAGGTGAAATTTTTATTTTAGAGTTCAATTTCTGTGTGATTCTGAATTATCCTTAATTTATGGACCTGAGTGTATTTACACAGTAATAGCATTTTCTTTTAAATATAACTTTAAAAAATGAAATAAATGCCGTAAGTTTAATTTTTATGGGAGAAAGATAGGATCTGCCATATCATGCTTATATTATTTATGAGTAACTAAAAAATTGAACTGTTAAATTTCAAATAGAGTGAGATAATAGATGTATGCTACAGAACTTTAATAATATTTTTATAGTTTATTCTGACGTTAAGTTACCACTGATATCATATGTGAATCTTATAGTAAATTCCATATAAAAGAACGACATTTGACTTATTTTACTATATGGAATCATATATAGGGCTATTTTTTGTCATAAATATTCAAAATTAACTATCTTATTATGCGTTTGATAGTAGTTTATCGCTTATAAAACTGTATCACTTTTCGCTCGGTAGTAGCGGGTATGGTTCGCTTTTCACTAGTGGCTTGAGCTACAGTCATTGCTTAAAATTGAATATATTATCCTTAAAGTTTTTTACAGAAGCAATATTACCTCTTAACCTCATATGGATGTAGTCTGATAACCATCACTCTATATAAAATCGTAATCGAAGCTATTATGAATCACTCCTTTGAGTGACCCATGATAAACCTTAATAAAGGAAATCGTACTTAGTTTATGCTATTTCTTGCAATTCTATGTCAAGAGCAGATGTTGAAGTGACATGTGTTTATTAGTTCAGCTTACTTAAAAAGTAAATTTTGAGCATTTACAGATGAAACACTCAGGTTTACTAGGAATCAGACAGGTGTTTATTATTTTAGCTTTGCTTGTATTGATAGCTTGATTCACATGACTCGTTTGCTTATAGATTCTTCCCATTATTTATTAAACATTTAAGCCATTAATTATATGTTTAAGAATACGTTAAGTTGATGCATAATAACAGGAAAATAGATATTTAAAAATAAAATTGAGTAGGACAAACGAAAAAAAAAAAATTAATTTTGAATATTTTCCTGCCAAATTTGGATGGAAAAAAAACTTTTATTAATGATCGTGGAACAAAAATAATTTATTATTCATCCTTTTAAGTAGTTTGATTATGCATGTTAAAATGTGCCTATAGTAAACTATAGATGAAATTCTTCGACATTTTACAGTGAAAGAGAAGTTGGAAAAACTGTAGGTTTTTTATACAATAATTATAATAATTTATTATTGCATAACATACGATTTTTATACAATAATAAATTATTTTTTTTCCACGACCATTAATAAAAGTTTTTTTCATCAAATTTGCTTGGAAAATACTCAAAATTAATTTTTTTATCGTTTGTCCTACTCAATTTTATTTTTAAATACCTTTTTGATGTTATTGTGCATAAACTGAACGTATTCTTAGACATATAATTAGTGGCTTAAATGTTTAATGAATAATAGGAAGAGATCTATAAGCAAACGAGTCATGTGAATCAAGCTATCGATACAAGCAAGCTAAAATAATAAACACCTGTCTGATTCTAGTAAACCTGAGTGTTTCATCAGTAAACGCTCAAAATTTACTTTTTTAAATTCCTTCTATTAGCACACACTCTCCCTATATATATCTTGTTAAAATTTTCAATCGTTCATAAAATACTTTTTATTCATCCATCAAGTTCAAATACATTTTTTTAAAAGTTGTAGTGGATGACAGTTGATGTTAATACAGTTTCTTCAAATATTAATTCAGTAATTAAATTTAATTAATTAATTTTATTTTTTTTTTTTAGATTTAAATTACATGTATCTACCAATAGATGGCGCCAGATAAACTTAAAAAATGAATGAAAATTATTCATAAAGGACTTTTTGCAATATAGTGAAAAAAAGTAGAATTGACTTAAAAATTTTTTTTTTTATATATAATACTTGTTTTTACTACATTTCTTAAAGATTTTCACCATTTACGTTTGGGCAAGTTTTTCTTTGGCATTTCTCATTTCGTAGCCTACCATTCAATTTAGATTAATAAAATTTGCTTTTGAGGTATGTGGTTAGTCTTCTCCCTTGACAAGTAGAACTCATAGAAGTAAGATAATGCATATGTGAGTCGAAAAATAATCGGAGAAAAGAAAACATTTATCTATTTTCTTCGATATTGAGATAAAAGAAAATTCAAGATTCAGACGTTAAAAAAGAAAAGATTGTTTTTGTATTGCAGCAATGGATGTTTTACCAATGGCGATTCTATTTTTAATAAAATGAAAAACTTTCAAGACAACGCTGCAAGAAACAGAATTTCTACTCGAAAATAAATAATTATAGGCTTCATTTGCCAATAAATCAAATAAATGTAGCTCTATTCAAAATAAACTTTCATTCACAATTTCGTATTGGCGTTGTTACTTTTCTTATAAACACTTCCAAATTTTAACATATTTTTAATTCATTTATTTATAATGGGAAAATCATCTCAGTCCTAGTTTTTAATAATCCGATTCCCGATTAACATGGATTAACAGGACTCGATTCTGATTAAAATTTTATTGCAAGATATTAATAAACTATGATCCTAAAATTCAGACCACAGCAAAATGTAAGGAATAATTATATATCCTACTGCTGACTATAACGTAAGGAATGACTGCTATAACGTAAGGAATTTATTTAAATGATTTCTAACTCATATTATTTATTATCATGTGTGAACATGATGTTGTACTGGCTAGAGGTATTGGCGTCTATTAAAAAAGGGAAGCTCTGAAATAAAAAAAAAAGGAGTAAGATTATTAGTTATTATTTAAAACAAATTATTATCTTCGCGCAACACGATAAACTTTCATTTAAAATAAACTCTGATTTTTACATGATTTTATTTATGTGTGTTTTAAAATTGTCATGAATTATGTGTTGATAAATATAACAATTGATCAATATCAAGTCACGTGCCCTACAGTTCCTTTTGAATTGTGTGACTTTCAAAATATTAGAATCTGAATTTGGTAATGCTTTCAGTAATATTTGAACAATTGCTTCTTTATAGAATTATAAAATTTTATTATATTCCTGTCGCTATTGAATTTGATAGTCAAAGCTTTGATTGATTATGAGGATTATGCACTTTAAGGTTCCGATTTCGCCATTTTTTTCCATGTCAAATGGAATCGCCGAAACCGCAGTATTTTGTAACAGAAGTGGCCATTTTGTTTGTTTAAGAGGGAACTTGGCGAAAAAAAAATCGCCTTGGAACTTGGGAAAAAAAATCGCCAAATAAATAAGCGGAACTCTAAAGTCTAGAACTCCCGTTCTTGTAGTATTCTGACCAATTGCTTCATAAATTTCTTGGATTATTCTAATAAATGTAGATTTAGTCGCCGGTTTCAATAGATTCATCCCGGTCGAACCTCCTGTTTTTGTTAGACTTCTCTAC
>BPLR01018081.1:0-16822 GCA_021605095.1 Caerostris extrusa | reverse complement strand
TCGGCCTTCAGGCCTGTTCCTTTAAAATGAAAAACGTAACTAAATGTGAATGTGATCCTTTTAAAAAACTTCGCAAGATAAAATGAAATTAAAGAATAGTTATTTGTATCATTATTATTAAATAAAATTTAGATGGTTTCTAAGTGACGGTTAGGATTTATCCTTTTTCGATTAGCACAACGACACTATATTAATAATGTATGCATTTATTATTAATTTAGATTCAAATAAAATTATTATTAATCATAGCTCAAAAAGTAGCAGTATACCATTTTTTCTTCCTCTCAGAATTTTTAAAACTAGATTTTAATAAAATAATTTAAAAAAATGATAATCTTACTAAAGATTTGACAAAATTTTTTTGAAATATTGCACACAAAATAGATGTTACTAAAATAATTTTAAAAAAGGATAACCTTATTGAAGATTTGACAAAATTTCTTGAAATATTGCACACAAAGTAGATGTTCTAAAATAATTTAAAAAAAAAGGATAACCTTATTGAAGATTTGACAAAATTCCTTTTGAAATATTGCACACAAAATGGATGTTCCTAAAATAATTTAAAAAAAGGATAACCTTATTGAAGATTTGACAAAATTTCTTGAAATATTGCACACAAAATAGATGTTCCTAAAATAATTTAAAAAAAGGATAACCTTATTGAAGATTTGACAAAATTTCTTGAAATATTGCACACAAAATAGATGTTCCTAAAATAATTTAAAAAAAAGGATAACCTTTTATTGAAGATTTGACAAAATTTCTTGAAATATTGCACACAAAATAGATGTTCCTAAAATAATTTAAAAGGATAACTTTATTGAAGATTTGACAAAATTTCTTGAAATAATGCACACAAAATAGATGTTCCTAAATAATTTAAAAAAAAAAGGATAACTTTATTGAAGATTTGACAAAATTTCTTGAAATATTGCACACAAAATAGATGTTCCTAAAATAATTTAAAAAAAAGATAACCTTATTGAAGATTTGACAAAATTTCTTGAAATATTGCACACAAAATAGATGTTCCTAAAATAATTTAAAAAAGGATAACCTTATTGAAGATTTGACAAAATTTCTTGAAATATTGCACACAAAATAGATGTTCCTAAAATAATTTAAAAAAAGGATAACTTTATTGAAGATTTGACAAAATTTCTTGAAATAATGCACAAAAATAGATGTTCCTTAAATAATTTAAAAAAAAGGATAACTTTATTGAAGATTTGACAAAATTTCTTGAAATATTGCACACAAAATAGAATGTTCCTAAAATAATTTAAAAAAGATAACCTTATTGAAGATTTGACAAAATTTCTTGAAATATTGCACACAAAATAGATGTTCCTAAAATAATTTAAAAAAGGATAACCTTATTGAAGATTTGACAAAATTTCTTGAAATGCTGCACAAAAATAGTATTAGAACTATTTTGAGTAATATAACTACTATAAAAGTAGTATAATATAACTATTATATGTAGTAGTATAACTCGATATGAAACATATATAATTTGAAGAGCATGGGTTATATGCTCTCCTTAAACAATTTCTTTGAAAATAAGGAGTATTGAAAAAGAAAATTTTAATGGCTGCTCACTTAAGTATAAATATCTTGCCTATTAAAATAAAACTTTTCAAATATTTAGATTAAGAATAAAATTCTTGCAATAAATATTCCGTGTATTTAAATGAATTCAAGGTAACTTGTAATAAATGGACTTATTTATAAATTTTCATAACTGCCTTTAATCAACCATAATTGTTGCTTAAAATTTTAATGTAATATAATTATAAATAAGAAGAACGCATGTATGTGCAAATCACAAATAATACACTGAAATGACAAAAGTCATGGGATAGCAATATGCAAATTTTCAGATGGCAGTAGCATCGCGTAGAACCGGTATAAATGCGCAGTGCTTTCGCAGAGCTTTCATTTCTGTTCAAGTTATTCATGTGAAGAGGTTTTGACGTGATGATGACCGCACGACGGAATTAACAGACTTTGAACGCGGAATGTTAGTTGGAGCTAGACGCATGGGTCATGCCATTTCCGGAAATCTTTAAGGAATTCAACATTCCCAGATCCACTGTGTCAAGAGTGGGCCGAGAGTATGACATTTCAGGCATAACATCCCACCATGGACAGCGCAGTGGTCGACCGCCTGCACTTAACGACCAAGACCGGTGACGTCTGCAAAGTCGTAAATTCTTACAGACAACAACACTGCGTCAAATAACCGCAGAAATCAATGTGGGACGTACAGGGGACTTGTCTGTTAGAACTGTGCGGAGAAATTTGGCTTTCTTGGGCTATTCCGCAGAAGACCGACTCGAGTGCCTTTACTGACAGAACGACATCGCTTGCAGCGACTCTCGTAGGCACGTGAGCATATCGGTTGGTCTCTAGATGAATGGAAAACCGTGGACTGGGTCCGATGAGTCACGATTTCAGTTGGTAAGAGTTGATGGTAGGGTTCGAGTGTGCGCAGACCCCACGAAGCCATGGACCCAAACTGTCAGCAGCAAAGGCACTGTTCAAGCTGGTGGTGGCTCCCGTAATGGTGTGGGCTGTTTTTTATGGCATGGACTTGGTCCTCTGGTGCGACTGGACCGAACATTGACTGGAAATGCTTATGTTCAGCTACTTGGAGATCTCTTGCAGCCATTCATGGACTTCATGTACCCAAACAACGATGGGATTTTTATGGATGACAATGCGCCATGTCACCAGGCCACAACTGTTCGCGATTGGTTTGAAGAACATTCTGGACAATTCCAACGAATGATCTAGCCACCTAGATCGCCGGACATGAATCCCATCGAGCATTTATGGGACATCATCGAGAGGTCTGTTCGTGCCCAAAATCCTGCACCATCAACGCTTTCACAATTATGGACGTCTATCGAGACAGCATGGCTCAATATTCCTGCAGAAGACTTCCAACGACTTGTTGAGTCCATGCCACGTCGAGTTGCTGCACTTCGCCGGGCGAAAGGAGATCCGACACGATATTAAGAGGTATCCCATGACTTTTGTCACTTCAGTGTATAATAGTATTTATTTATCTATGCTTATGTAAATTAGTAAATTAATTTTTGCTTTTCAGTTTTTAATATACCATGATTAAAAATAAATTTTAATTTTTATTAATTTTCGGAAAATAACCAAGGTAATGAACAAAGGCAAGGCAACAAACAAGGTAAGGTAAAATAAGGTAATGAACCTGCTTAAAAATATTTTTACGGCTTAAACATAATACCTTATAAGTACAAAAGTAAGAAAAAAAATTTTCATTCTAAATATCATTAAGAAAACTTATTTTTAAATCATCATGCATTATTAGCAGGAATAATAATTTTTGAATGCAAAGAAAACTAAATAGCATAATAATCTCTAAAAAGGATAAGAAATAATGATAAAAACAACAAAATTTGTTTTGAAATAATCTTAGTATAAGAATATTTAGCGATAAAATTAATCAACCATTTATAAAATTAGATTTTCTGCTATTGTAAGACCATACAAAGCTTTTTATTGCAGATTAAATATAATCAAATACATTTTGTATTTATTTAATGTTATTTCAGCAGTGTTATATACTTCAGGGAAAATAACATAAAAATTCATAACTGTTTTGCTGTTGAATAGTTGCGATTATTTTCTTAATTTTATAAAGTGCTTATATCTTTTAAAGTGCTGTAGAAAAATTAAAAGTTAATTTTATACAGAGTTCAGTAAGTAATGTGAAATTTTAAACGGAATAAAATAAACATGCATTTTATCAATTGATTAATTCCTTCTCTAATAAATAAATGCATAAAGATTAGTTTTTCATAAATTTAAATAACATTTCATTATTAACAGTTATCGTTATTAAAATTGATTTATTTATTACAAAATGAAAATAAATATTTCTAAATATATTAAGCAAATTAAATGAAATTTTAATTAGCAGCTTTGCAAAATAAACAGTTAATATTTTAATTAAAAATTCCTCATCTTTTCTTTTCGTTAAAAAAGAGAGAATCGATTATAATATAATTTGTGCATCTGCGTTAGTAATAAAATTGAAATTTGCTTTTAATTAACATTAAAAGCTTGTTTTTGAAATATGTCTCTTGATACTTAATGCATTTATTATAATTTCACAGATAATTAATGTTTTTATCATCATGATTAATAGATTATTTTATTTACTTTAAATAACTCCAATAATTATTGTAATTTATTTAATAAGTATAATGAAAAATATAATTTAATAATTTAAATGAGAGAAAATTAATTTAATTAGAAGAACTTTTTTATTAAGAATTCATCAAATTCTTTCATTATGTTTTCTGAATGCTTTTCTGCTTACAAATAAATATAAAAGAATATTTATTTTATAATTATAAGATTTTTATTATATATTATATGATCATATCAAATGATTTTTATTCTTTGTTTTAATTATTATGTGATTATAAGATTTTTATTTATAATTTAATAGTACTAATTAAGTATAATAAATATTATTTTATAAATGAAAATATTTTTTAGAACTACAGGAATAATTTTTATTTATAGAAGAATATTTTAGAATTTATTTCAATGTAATATATTAAATCTTACTGAGCAAAATTCAATATTAAATTTTTAAACAATATCTTTCATCAACTACGAAAATTACTTATGAATATTTTTGCGTTGCAGATTCATTAAAGAACAGAACAAGATTCGGTGTCTTAAATACAATTTTTATACAATCACATATTTCATAAATAGAAATAAATCCTGTTATTAAGAAAAATTTTTTATGGAACAAGCGAAAAATAATTTTCATACCAAATATTATCAAGAAAACATTTTTAAGAATCATGCATTATTAGCAAGACAAATAATAAAAAAAAAAGCTTTTATTGCAGATTAAATATAATAAAATACATTTTAAATTTATTTAATGTTATTTCAGCAGTTTTGTATACTTTAGGGAAAATAGCATAGAAAAATTCGTAACTTTTTTCATGTTGATTAGTTGCAATTATTTTCTTATTTTCATAAATCTTTTAAAGTAAAACGTACGAAAAATGAAAAGTGAATTTAATAAAGTAAGTAATGTGAAATTTTAAACAGAATAAATTAAACATGCATGTTATTAATTGATTAATTCCTTCTCTAATAAATAAATACTTAAAAGATTAGTTTTCATAAATTTAATAACATTCTCTTACTAGCAATTATTATTATTATTAATTGTTTTATTTATTACAAAATGAAAATAAATAATTCTAAATATATTAAGGCAAAAAAAAAAGGAAATTTTAATTAGCACCTTTACAAAATAAACAATTAATATTTTAAATTAAAAATTCATCTTCTCCACTTTTTAGTTGAAAAATGAGAGAAATCGATTATAATATAATTTGCTCTTCTGCGTTAGTGATAAAATTCAAATTTGCTTTTAATTAACATTCAAATGTTTGTTTTCAGAAATCTTTCTCCTTGATACTTAATGCATTTTTGTAATTTCACAGACAGTTAATGTTTTTATCATGATGATTAGCAGAAATCGATGTCTTCTATAACAACTGATATAGAAGAAATCGTTTCTCGATGTAACATTAATAATTATTTTAATTTATTTAATAAGACTGATGAAAAATTATATTTAATTATTTAAATGAGAGAAAAGTAATTTATTGACTTTTTTTTTAGAAGAATTTATCAAAACCTTTCTTTTTATATTTTCTAATTGCTTTTCTGCTATATTATTTAAAGTATACGATTTATTATATGATTATAAGATTTTTATTATTTACTATAGGATTTTATTAAATGATTTTTGTTATTTATTTTTAATTATTTTGTGGTTATAAGATTTTTACTTATAGTTTAATAGTATTAATTACGAATAATAAATATTATTTTATAAACGAAATTTTTTTAATGGGAACTACAGGTAATAACCTTTATTCACAAAATAATATTTTCAGATTTTTATTTCAAAGTAATATATACAATCTCATTCGGCAAAAGTGAAATTTTTAAACAATATCTTTCATCATCTATGAAATTCACAATGAGTATTTTTTGTGTTGCTGATTCATGAATGAACAGATCCTGATTCGGTAAATGTAATACGATTTTTATACACACCTTAAACATCTCAGATATGATTTTATAAGTAGAAAGAAGTCGTGTTATTGAGAAATATTTTTTATATAGAATAGTGAATTTTTTTTAAAATATTTGGTTTGCTTTTCAAATATTTAACATTTGATCTGAGTCATTTGCCCTTAGAATGCCATTTGTGTATTAGAATCAGCGTTAACCAAAGTGCACCATACGGGCTTGATGCATAATACTCACATTTTATTACCAAAATTACGAACCAACACTTTCAAAGATGGTTTGATTTGGATGATCGCTCTACGGATATTTTTTTGCGCACTTTAGGATTAAACAGTGACCTACAATTTAACGTATATTCCGAACCATTAACAAAACATCATGCCACTGCCAGGATTCGAACTTGAAGCGGTATCCGATATCACAGACCAGAGAAGCTAGACAATTGGCCATCAGGCCGCCCTCTGTTTTGGAGGCTATCTTTCATGTAAAAACTAAACTAAATACATTAGCTAAAGTATTACTGTCTCCTGTCCAAGAATAAGACATGTTCAGTGTAGTTTAACAAGTTCCGTAGACATTTCTTTAAATATTAATGGTAATTTTTTTTTTACATTATTTTACTTTATCCTAAAACAAAATATGCCTATCTTTTATATATTAATTTACAAAATTAAAAACCTGAATAGATTGTTCCTTTTATAAATATATTATCTTTTCCCTGTAAGACTTCCGCCCGTTATGCCAACTCCTTCTTTAAAATGAATATAAACTTTAAAAAATTCTAATTTGTATCAGTTATTATTAAATAAAATGTAGCAGGTTTCTCAGTGACAGCTGTGATTTTTCCTTCCCTTTTCGGTTATTACAACGACAATATATTAATAATGCAAGCACATGTTATTAACTTAGATTCAAATCAAATTATTGTTAATCAATAGCGAAAAAAATTAATAATATAACCTACTTTTCTTACTTTTGAATTTTTAACACTGAATTTAACTAAAATAATTTTAAAAAATGATAATCTTATTCAAGATATGGCAAAATTTCATGAAATATTGCACACAAAATAATTCTAGCATCATACAAGCTTTATTTAGTGCTATTATATAATACATACATAAATTGAAAAACACGAGTTATGTACTCTTCTTAAAAAAATTTTCTTTGAAAATAAGGAGTATTGGAAGAAATAAAAAATTGAAAAGGGCTACTTACGTAAATATTAATATCTTTTTGGTTAAAATAAAATTTATTCAAATATTTAGATTAAGAATAAAAATTCTTGTTATAAGTACTACATGTACTTATAACAAGAATTTTACCAACCAAAAGTAACATCCAAAAGTAACTTAATGGAAATGAACTTGCTTATAGGTTTTCATAACTGTTGTTAACCAATCATAATTGGGGCATACAATTTTAATGTATTACAATTGTAGTTAAAAGGGAATACATGTATGTGCAACTTACCAATGATATAGTACTATTTATTTTTTTTCTGCATGTGTAAATAATTAAATTAATTTTTTTCTTTGTCAGCTTTTAATATAACATGATTTAAAATAAGCCTTAATTTTAGTTAAGAACATTTTAATTTAAAAAAGATAATGAACCTACTTAAAAATGTTTTAAAGGCTTAAGCATAATACCTTCTACAACAAGAGAAAAAAAAATATTTTCACACTAAATGTTATCAAGAAAATGTTTTTGGGCATCAATCATGCATTCTTAATAAGACAAATAATTATTGATTGCAAAGAAAACTAAATAGCATAATAATCTTTAAAAAAGATTAAGAAATAATGATAAAAATTCTCCTTCAAATATCCTTAGTACGGGAATACTTTGCGATAAAATTAATCTCCTTTTACAAAATTAGGTTTCTGCTTTTGTAATACCATAAAAAACTTTTATTGCAGATTAAATATAACCAATTAAATTTTGAATTTATTTCATGTTATTTCATCAGTTTTGTGTACTTTAGGAAAATAGCATCAAAAATTCATAACTTTTTCGCTGTTGATTAGTTGCAATTATTTTCTTATTTTTATAAGTGCATAAATCTTTTAAAGTGCCTTGGAAAAATGAAAAATGAATTTCATACAGAGAAAAGTAAGTAATGTGAAATTTTAAACAGAATAAAATAAACATGCATGTTATTAATTGATTAATTCCTTCTCTAATAAATAACTGCTCAAAGATTAGTTTTCATAAATTTAAATAACATTTTCTTACTAGCAATTATTATTATTAAGATCGTTTTATTTATTACAAAATGAAAATAAATAATTCTAAATATATTAAGTAAAAAAAAAAAAGGAAATTTTAATTAGCACCTTTACAAAATAAACATGTAATATTTTTAATTAAAAATTCATCTTCTCCTCTTTTCGTTGAAAAATGACAGAAATCAATTATAATATAATTTGCACTTCTGCGTTAGTGATATAATTGAAATTTGCTTTTAATTAACATTAAATGTTTGTTTTTCAGAAATCTCTCTCCTTTGATACTTAATGCATTTATTATAATTTCACAGATAATTAATGTTTTATCATAATGATTAGTAGAAAACGATGTCTTCTATTTACTTCCAGAAAACATTATTAATTATTGCAATTTATTTATTTATAATTTAATTATGTCAATGACAGAAAATTAATTTTATTTGAAGAACTGATTTTTTATAAGTATTTATCAAATCTTTCATTATGTTTTCTAAAAGCATTTTTACTTGTATGTAAAATATAAGATTTTTTTATATGATAAGATTTTTATTATTTATTATACAATTTTTGTCGTTTTAATAGTACTAACTAATAATGGTAAATAATATTTTATAAGTGAAAATTTTTTTATAGGAACTTCAGATAATAATATATATTTATAAAAGAATATTTTTTTAGATTTTATTTTAAAGGAATTTTATCTATTTTTTTAATCCATTTTATCTATCTTTCATGAAGAAGTTAAACCTCCGTTATGTAAATTTCGTAGGATAGGGTTTTCAGACCTACAGTCATATTAGACAGGGAACTAAAGTTTAAAGTGGATTCGAACCACTACAAGCATCCATGACACCACAGGGAATCGTGGCATCGAGGAGCCGATACTCTGCCATCAGACACTTTTCTTTAAACGAAAAACTTAATTAAATGTGAATATCTTTCATTTTAAAAACTTCTTAAGCTAAAAATAAAAATTGAAACAAGTAATATAAAAAAATTTTAAAGTCAATTTCTACTTTTTTTTTTTCAATTTTTGCAAAGTCCTTATAAATAATTTTCATTCATTTTTAATTTTATCGGACTTATCTATTGGTAGATATATGTAATTTAAATCTAAAAAAATTAATTATTTAAATTTAATGACTGAATTAATATTTAAAAAACTGTATTAACATAAAGTGTCATCCACTGCAAGTTCAAAAAAATGTATTTGAACTTGACTGGATGAATAAAAAATATTTTATGAACGATTGAAAATTTGAACAAGATATATATATATGGCGAGCTGTGAGGCTAATAGAAGGAATTTTAAAAATAGTTATTTGTTTCAATTTTTATTAAGTAAAATGTAGCTGGTTTCTCAGTGACAGTTGTGATTTTTCTTTCTTTTTTTCTTTTTTTCATTAGTCGATTATCGCATTTTTTTTCGCTATCGATTATCCCATCGACAGCATATTAATAATAGTTATTTTTATTTTAAATTCAAATAAAAGTATTATTAATCATAGTTAAAAAGTAGTAATATACCATTTTTTTTTGTAACTGATATTTTAGATTTTATTAAAATAATTTTAAAAATGATACTCTTACACCAGAATTTGGTAAATTTTTCTTGAAATATTGCACACAAAATAGATTTTTCTAAAATAACTTAAAAAATTATAATATTATTCAAGATTTGACAAAATTTCTTGAAATATTGCACACAAAATATTTCTAGTAGCTTATAAGCTATTAGAACTAACAGGTGGGTTGAAAAGTTAATAGGCTGACACATAGATGCTGCTACTAGTATTAAATCCATATGAGTTTTAGTTAGCCCTAACCTTCAAAAGGCACGTGTATAAATTTGATAGCTGTTGCATTATTAGTATGGGAATTATAGCATTTTTAGTGAAGCAACTTTTTGTTAGTTTGAAAAGGAATTTCGTGTGTTAATAAGGCATTGCTTTTTGCCAATACTATTGAAGCCAAGGCTTGGCTTGATAAACATTATTCGGACTTTGCACCAGCAAATCAACCGCAGAGAAGTGGTTTGCTGAATTTCAACGAGGCGAAATGAGCACCGAGGACGATGCACGCAGTGGAAGAGGCTGTTACCGACGAAAACATCAAAAAGTCCACAAAATAATTTCTGATAACCGTAAAAGTGAAGTTGATTGAGATATCTGAGACCCTAAAGATATCAAAGGAACGTCTTGGACTTATCGTGAATGAATATTTGGATATGCGAAAGCTCTGTTCAAAGTGGGTGCCGCGCGAGCTCACAATCGATCAAAACAACAACGAATTGATGATTCTAAGCAGTGTTTGGAGCTGTTCAATAGTAATAAACCCGACTTTTTGCGTCGATATGTGACAATGGATGAAACATGGCTAAATCATTTCACACTGGAGTCAATCGATAGTCAGCCGAGTGGACTGCACGTGATGAACACTAAAAATGCTATAACTCACATACTAATAGTGCAACAGCTGCCAAATTTATATACGTGTCTTTTGAAGGTTAGGGCTAATTAAAATTAATAAATATAATTAATTTATAATGATTTTGAATAATATAACTATAATAATATAATATAATATAACTACTATACGTATTATATAATATATTTATTATAATGTAGTAAAATATAACTGTTATATTGAGTAATATGGTACGATATGAGACATATATAAATTGAAAACATGTGTTGTGCGCTCTCCTTAAAAAAAAAAATTCCTTTGTAAATAAGGAGTACTGAAAAAAACAAAATTTTTTTAATGACTGCTCACATAAGTATGAATATCTAGTATATTAAAATAAAACTCATTCAAATATTTAGATTAAGAAAGAGAACTTTGGTTATAAGTATTCTATGCAGTTTAATGATTTTAAAGTAACTTGATATAAGTGTACTTGTCTATAAACTTTCATAATTGCCGTAAATCGAACATAATTGCTGCATAAAAGTTTAATGTGATATAATTATAGTTAAAGGGGAAAACATATATGTGCAAAGGGGAAACATGAGGTGCTCATCAAAGGTATAGTAAAATTTATTTAATTCTGCATATGTAAATTCATAAATTAATTTTGTTTTTCACCTTTTTAATATAGCCTGATTTAAAATAAGCTTTAATTTTAAAAATTTTTGGAAAATAAGCACATTTTAATTTAAAACAAGCTAATGAACCTGCTTAAAAATGTTTTAAAGTCTTAAGTAAAAATGCATTATACAACTAGCGAAAAAATAATTTTCATACTCAATGTTAACAAGAAAAATTTTTAGGCATCATCCATTATTAGCAAGACAAATAATTATTGATTGCGAAGAAAACTAAATAGCACAATAATCTTTAAGAAGGATAAGAAATAATGATTAAAAACACAGAAAAATTTGTTTTCAAATAGTCTTAGTACGGGAATACTTAGCTATAAAAGTAATCTCCCTTTTATAAAATTAGATTTCTGCTTTTATAAGACCATAAAAAAAGCTTTCTATTGCAGATTATAGTCACTTACATTTTGAATTTATTTAATGTTATTTCAACAGTTTTGTGTACTTGAGGGAAAATAACATATGAAAATTCATAACTTTTTCGCTGTTGATTAGTTGCAATTATTTTTCTTATTTTTATAAGTACATAAATCTTTTAAAATGCTGTAGAAAAATGAACACTGAATTTTATACAGAGATAAGTAAGTAATGGGAAATTTTAAACAGAATAAAATAAACATGCATGCTATTAACTGATTAATTCCTTCTTTAATCAATGCATAAAGATTAGTTTTCATAAATTTAAATAAAAAAAATTTCTGGCATGTAATATTATTAGAATTGTTTTATTTATTACAAAATGAAAATGAATAATTTTAAATAATTTTCGAAATAGATTAAGGAAAAAAAAATTTATTTAGCAGCTAGAACAAACAATTAATATTTCAAATTAATAATTCATTCTCTCCTGTTGTCGTTGAAAAAGGCGCGGCGCTTAATTAAATGTGGAAGACATCCTTTAACAAAAACTTCTTAAGATAAAATAAAATTAAAATAATAGTCATTTGTATCAATTATTATAAAATAAAATGCAGCAGGTGTTTCAGTGACAGTTGTGACTTTTCCTTCATTTTCCCTTTTCGGTTGTTACAACGACAGTTTATTAATATTTATTATTAATGAAAATTCAAATACAATTATTATTAACCATATCTTAAAAAGTAGTAATATATCGTTTTTACTAATTTTTAGAATTTTTAACACTAGATTTTACTAAAATAATTTTTAAAAAATGATAAAGGTATGCAAAATGGGGCAATATTTCTTAAAATATTGCCTATAAAATAGCTCTAGTTGTTTATAAGCTGTATTTAGTGCTATCGATATGGTTTTGATTGCCACTCAAGGGCCATTTTCTGCACACTTTGGGCCTACAGTTTAACGCAGATTCTGAACTACAAAGCAAACATCCATGTACGCCAGGATTCGAACCTATATCCTGTGGTAAAAAGTCAGAGCTCCAGCCAATTGCCACCAGGTTGCACTATCGATATGAGACATATACACTGAAGTGACAAAAGTCATGTGATAGCAATATGAAAATTTTCAGATGGCAGAAGCATCGCGTAGAACAGGTATAAATGCGCAGAGCTTTCATTTCTGTTCAAGTTATTCATGTGAAGAGGTTTTGACGTGATGATGACCGCACGACGGGAATTAACAGACTTTGAACGCGGAATGTTGGTTGGAGCTAGACGCATGGGTCATGTACCATTTCGGAAATCGTTAGGGAATTCAACATGCCCAGATCCACTGTGTCAAGAGTGTGCCGAGAGTGTGACATTTCAGGCATAACATCCCACCATGGACAGCGCAGTGGACGACCGCCTGCACTTAACGACCGAGACCGGCGACGTCTGCAAGAGTCGTAAATTCTAACAGATAAAGCAACACTGCGTCAAATAACCGCAGAAATCAATAATGGGACGTACAAGGGACTTGTCTGTCAGAACTGTGCGGAGAAATTTGGCTTTCTTGGGCTATTCCAGCAGAAGACCGACTCGAGTGCCTTTACTGACAGAACGACATCGCTTGCAGCGACTCTCGTGGGCACGTGAGCATATCGGTTGGTCCCTAGATGAATGGAAAACCGTGGGCTGGTCCGATGAGTCACGATTT
Source organism: Caerostris extrusa (assembly GCA_021605095.1). Taxonomy (NCBI): domain Eukaryota; kingdom Metazoa; phylum Arthropoda; class Arachnida; order Araneae; family Araneidae; genus Caerostris; species Caerostris extrusa. The sequence continues at coordinate 3,309 of BPLR01018081.1, read as the reverse complement.
CAGTTGGTAAGAGCTGATGGTAGGGTTCGAGTGTGGCCCAGACCCCACGGTAGCCATGGACCAAAACTGTCAGCAGGCACTGTTCAAGCTGGTGGTGGTTCCGTAATGGTGTGGGCTGTTTTCATGGCATGGACTTGGTCCTCTGGTGCGAATGGACCGAACATTGACTGGAAATGCTTATGTTCAGCTACTTGGAGATCACTTGCAGCCATTCATGGACTTCATGTACCCAAACAACGATGGGATTTTTATAGATGATAATGCTCCATGTCACCGGGCCACAACTGTTCGCGATTGGTTTGAAGAACATTCTGGACAATTCCAACGAATGAGCTGCCCACCTAGATCGCCCGACATGAACCCATAGAGCATTTGCGCCTGGGACATCATCGATAGGTCTGTTCGTGCCCAAAAAATCCTGCACTATCAACGCTTTCACAATTATGGACGTCTATCGAGACAGCATGGCTCAATATTCTTTGCAGAAGACTTCCAACGACTTGTTGAGTCCATGCCACGTCGAGTTTGCTGCACTTCGCCGGGCGAAAGGAGGGCCAACACGATATTAAGAGGTATCCCATGACTTTGTCACTTCAGTATAAGTTGAAGAACATAAGTTGTGAGCTCTCCTTAAAAATTTTATTTGAAAATCAGGAGTATTTGCTAGAAAAAAAGTAAAATGGTTGCTTAAATAATATCAATATGTTCTATGTTAAAATGAAACTCATTCAAATATATAGATTAAGAATTAAAATTCTTGTTATAAGTATTCCGTGATTTTAATGAATCCAATGTAACTTAATATAAGTGAATTTGTTTATAAATTTTCATAACTGCCATTAATCAACCATAATTGCTACTTAAAAGTTTAATGTTGTACAATTACATTTAAAGATAACTCTAGGTCCCACTCACCAATGATACAGTAAAATTGATTTAATTCTGCTTACACGTAGAGTGGTAAAATTAATTTTGTTTTTAGTTTTTAATATAACAAGATTTAAAATTAGCCTTAATTTTTTTTTTTTTTGGAAAATAAGAAAATTTTAATTTTAAACATTGAAAAAAGGTAATGAACCTGCTTCAAAATGTTTTAAAGGCTTAAACATAAATACACTATGCAAGCGAAAAATATTTTTCATACTAAATATTATCAAGAAAATTTTTTTTTAATTATCATGCATTATTATTAGCAAGACAAATAATTATTGATTGCGAAGAAAACTAAATAACATAATAATCTTTAAAAAGGATAAGAAATAATGATAAAAGCATTGAAAAATTTGCTTTCAAATATTCTTAGTACGGGAATACTTTGCGAAAAATTAATCTCCCTTTTATAAAATTAGATTTCTACTTTTATAAGACCATAAAAACTTTCTATTGCAGATTATAGTCACTTACATTTTGAATTTATTTAATGTTATTGTAACAGTTTTGTGTACTTTAGGAAAAATAACGTAAAAAATTCATAACTTTCTCGCTGTTGATTAGTTGCAATTAGTTTCTTATTTTTATAAGTAGTAAATCTTTTAAAGTGGTGTAGAAAAAATGAAAAGTGGTATGCAGAGATAAATAAGTAATATAAAAATTAAACAGAATAAATTAAACATGCATATTATCAATTGATTAATTCCTTCTGTAATAAATAAATGCGTAAAGTTACAGTTTTTCATAAATTTAAATAACATTTTCTTAATAGCAATTATTATGATTAAAATCGCTTTATTTATTACAAATTAAATTAAATAATTCTAAATAACTTTCTAAATATATTAAGTAAAATAAAAAAATTTTAATTAGTAACTTCACAAAATAAACAATTAATATTTTAAATTAAAAATTCATCTTCTCCACTTTTCATTAAAAATGAGATAAATATATTATAATACAATTTGTGATTTTGCGTTTGTGATAAAATGAAATTTTGCTTTTAATTAACATTAAATGTTTTTTTCACAATCTCTCTCCCTTGATATTTTTATACATTTATTATAATTTCACAGACAATTAATGTTTTCGTCACAATGATTTGTAAAAACGATGTCTTCTATTTACTTTAGATGACACTAATAATTATTTAAATTTTTAATTGGATTAAGGGAAACTTCTAATCTTATTATTTCAATGAGGAAAAGAATTTAATTAAAAAATTTTTGATAAGAATTTTCAAAATCTTTCGTTATGTTTTTTAAATGCCTTTTGCTTATGTATAACGTGTAAGATTTATTATATGATACGATTTTGATTATTAATTTTATTATAAGATTTTTATTTAATCAATTTTATTATTATTTATTTTTATTTGTTATGTAAAAATAAGATGTTTATTTGCATTTTTAATGGTACTAATCAAACGAGGTAGATATAATTTTATAAGTTACAAATTTTTATAGGAAATTCAGGTAACAATCTACGTTTATAAAATAATGTTTTTAGATTTTATTTTCAAGGTAATATATTAAATCTCATTCAGCAAAATCGAAAATTAAATTTTTATACAATATCAACTTAGAAATTCGCAATGAAGATGATTTGAGTTTCAGATTCAATGATGGACAGATCCTGATTTGACACGATTTCTATACAGATCATAATCATCTCAGAAATGATTTTTTTAAGAAAAAAACAAATCCAGCTATTAAGAAAAAGTGAATAAGTAAATCAAAGTAACGTAATATAAGTGAGTTTGTTTGTAAATTTTTATAACTGCCATTAATCAACCATAATTTGCTACATAAAATTTTAATGCAGTATAATTATAGTTAAGGAACACATGTATATTCCATTCACCAATGCCATAGTGATATTTGTTTAATTATGCTTATGTAAATTGGTAAACTAATTTTGTTTTTCAGCTTTTAATACAGCATGATTTAATTTTTTTTTTTTTTCATAATTGGAAAATAAGCATATTTTAATTTAAAACAAGGTAATGGACCTTCATAAAAATGTTTTAAAAGCTTAAACATAATAATTTATACAACAAGCTAAAAATTATTTTTTCATGTTAAATATTATCAGGGAAAAAATGTATAAGCATCATGCATTATTAGCAAGACAAAAAATAATTATTGGTTGTGAAGAAAACTAAATAGCCCTAATAATGTTTAAAAAGTATAAGAAATAATGAAAAAAAAAAAAAACATCGAAAAATTTGCTTTCAAATATTCTTAGTATGGTAATACTTTGCGATAAAATTAATCTCCCTTTTATAAAATTAGATTTCTGCTTTTGTAAGACCATGAAAAGCTTTTGTGCAGATTAAATATAATCAAATGCATTTTTTGAATTTATTTAATGTTATTT
>BPLR01018080.1:0-12251 GCA_021605095.1 Caerostris extrusa | reverse complement strand
CTTCGATTCAAGAGTTATGTGGGGCTATTTGGAAATTATTATTATGTAACGTTTGATGGAAATTGTAAATTTTAAACAACTAATAGACGAGTCAAGTAAATATTTTAAATCTTTATTCTTGAAACAAATCAAAAGAGACATTCTAGTTTATCTCTTAATAAATAAACTTTGCAAAATCTTAAAATGGTGTTAGTTTGTCAACAAAAGATGTAAAAATCTATAAAAATGGCCATTAAAAGAATAAGGTAACGTCTTACCCATTTCAATAGAATTGCGTCTCAGATTAATTTTGTCTTATCTCTGTTTTTGATTGTTAGCTTATACTTACTGCTAAATCGTCTAATGTTTAGAGTAATATTAAAATAACAAAAATATAGTAGCTAAACAGGTTTTTAAACAGTTTATTACTTTTTTTATAATGTATTGTTTTCAACGAAATTATAATACAATGTGAATGAATGTTTTTACTTTATTATGTGGATTTGTTTTGTTTTGATTTTGTTAGGCAATTACTCCAAAAATATTAATATTTATAAAATAAGTTACAAGACTTATTCAAGCTACAGGACAATTATTTAATTGATTTTTTATTATTTAAATGCAATACTATTGGAATTTGAATTTAAATATATGAGATATTGAATCTGTTTGTCAATTACTATACTGCAGTTTTTTTTTTTTTTTTTTAAATCTGAATTCCTCATGGGATACTCAGATTCTTATGATTTGAGGGTTAAAATTCACACTCTTTTTGTGCTAAATGAATTGTTTTAATGTAATAAATCTTTGTTTTGTTTCTGCACTTTCTTAATATTATATTTCAGATGTTTGTTGCTTCTTGACATGTCATTTTAATTGTCACTTACTAGAATTAATAATTGACTTTCTATTGTATAACTCAAGATAATATATTTTAAAAATAAATAAAAATTTTTATGAGTTAAGATAAATTATTAAGTATTTTACTCATTTTAAAATTAGTAGAATCTAGATTCATGTTCAGATGTGATAAAAACTTTACATTTGTATATATATTTTTGCATGCATTTTTATCTATAAAGTACATATTTCAATGAACTTTAGTATAAATTTCAAAAATCTATACCAAGAAATAATTATTTTAAAATTTTTCCTGAGCTTTCTTATTATTATGGCTTGAGAGTATTTAAGTTTGTTGACCATTTCACTTTCTACATTTATTATTTATTATGGGGCCTTAGTAATGAAAAAAGAGCCATTTTTCTTACTTTATACTACCATGATCTTTTGTCGATAATTTGTAGATTATACATTTAAAATCTGGATTTTTGGTGCATTTTATGGGTCCCTGTGTAATTGTACACAGGGACCCATAAAATGCAATGTTTTGGTAAAAATTAATTTCAAAAATTTGTTACATGCTTTTTTTAAGATTATACATAGATTATCACATATGTAATAATATATATATGTATCACGTATATATATTATTTACATATGTATCACATATGTAAATAAATAAATAGTGTTTAAATAAAAACATGAAAAAGAAAAAAAAAAAAAGAGCTTTTGGAACCTGCAGATAATCAAAGATAGCTGCATCTTTAAGAAAGTAGGCAATATGTGATGAGCATCATAAATTGAAATAGAAATGGATGAAAATCGCTTGGCAGGAAAAAAAAAAACAAAATTAAAGAAAAGCCAAATTAATAATTGATTAATATTAGTAAAAAAATGTTAAATCTTTTTAGCTAATCTAAAGGTCATATCAGAGGATTCAGATCATCATCAGAGGATTTTTATAAATTTATTCCACTTCGAATCAGTTGTTTGAAATTTTCTAATATTTTTTTTTTTTTTTTATATTATTGAAAATAATTCTTGCATTAAATTTTTTATTTATTATTATTTTTTTCATGGAATAAGTCCAGTATTTTTCTTATATTTTTATAATTCTTATGCATAAAATTCCTTTATTCTGTTTACTAAACTTTTGAATAAATAAGTTAATTTATAGTTTTATAACATCCAAACATTTTGTAAAAAATGCAGTATTACTTGAAGATATCAAACCAAAGATACAACTACGTGACATGATAATAAAAAATAAAAAAAAATGGATAAGCATAAATTGTTTGCAGGTTATACATCTCTACATATTATACAAAAATCATTTTCTTTTCACTGTCAAATGTAGCAAGCACAGATTATGAAACAGGAAATTATGATGCTTGTAAGAAAAATCTTTAAAAACAACCTTGAAAAATTTATCAATTTTTCAGAATCTGCTTTATGATTATTTTTATTCTTTTTAATATTTATGAGCTTGTCTCTCTTTATGAAAAAAATTGATTAATTTTATTTGGAGTTATATATATTATTTCTAGTAATGTGTATAATCTTACATATTTATTCTTTTAATTGTATATAAGAGATATAATAGCATAATTTAATACTTTCTTATATTTTTGTCTCTCTGTTTTTATTATAGGTTGAAGATCTGAATCATTAAAAGATTTCCTTTTATTCTTCTTGCTTATCATCTTATTGGTATAGCTGCGAAAGGATAAGTCTTTTATGATTAATGGTATTTAAGCCCTTCAAGCTCATGAACAAAAACTGCTGGATGAAATAAGCAAAATGAGTTCTAATGATGAAATTAATATAATGATGTCTTTAAAGCGTTTATGTTTGGTAAAAATAGCAACTTATCTTAGCCGTGAAAAGCGGCTAATAATTGCAATTGAACAATGTCCACGCTATGAACGAATCGACTTTTTAAAATGCAAGTATTTTGAATCAACCCACTGAAAGGAGTACAGAAATTGGCATATAAAAAGAATTTCTAATTTTATTATACCTGGAGAACTGAAAGTTACTCTGCTAAGTTTAATATTTCATATAAGCCAAGAAATATTAATTTGGATGGAAATTCATTCAGAAAACAAATACTTATGTATAGATCTTCCGGGTTATATTTTTTGGACTCAGTTTGGTACTATAAATTATAAAAAATTGGCTTTAGCTATAGTAAACGATGAACGTTTATGTATAAGAAAACGATACAAGCTAGCATGTATTTATTGCTTTAAAGAGGAAATTCTTCAATTATGGAAGGAAATGACTGACGATGATAAAGAATATTTTCAATGTAAAGGCAAATCAAAGGAAACTATCCAGGAAAAACTTGTAGCATTTTGGACTGATGATTATATAAATGGTTTTACACTTAATCGCAAGCTTATTACTGCTGATAGATATGCGAGTCTATTATATTCTTCAGCCGTTGATGGTAATTTAGTTGCAACAAAATTTTTTTTTCAAAATATCAGTAGTGAAGACAGTGATGTTACAGTATTTGATGCTGTAAATGTAATACTTAAAAAAGGGAGACATAGGGATGATTTTATTTTTTATGAGAAAGGTTTTGGTGAAGTTTTAAATTTTTTAGTTCCAAATATGGATGAAAAAAATCGGACGAGAATATTTCTTTCAAATGACAAAGAAAAACTATATAAGTACTTTTTACATTATTCAAGACCAATCATATTTCTAAAATTTGTAAGGGAATTCAAAGCAGCTTTTCGTGTAGATTTGTATGTTACTTTGTTAGTTGAAATACTGTTTAAATATTTAAATGGATATATAAGTTACAATTACCAACTATTTTTTAAAAGATTTTGGCAACTAATCCCCAAGGAGTTCCAAAATATGATTAGTAGGTTTTCACCTGTTGGAGGTACAATATTAATTGCAGTAGTTAAGCGAAAATTTCCATTTATGTTAGAGAAGAGCATTTTATTCACTTATGAGCTTTCTAATCGGATAAAGTTGCAAACTTCAGGAGTTATCAGAGGTTCTCATCTTGATAAATATAAGTTTTTCACATATCTTATTCGGGAAGGCATTTGTACAGTTGAGTCATTAAATAGAGTTCAGGACAAATTTAGTGAAGATTTGTTAGATATTGGTGAGGAACCACCATTGGTGTTCAATTATTTTGGACTGTTAATAAATGAAATAAAAAATGAACCATATAAATATAAAAACTTGACAATGACCGAATTAGAGCCAGAATTATCTGACTAATTTTTTTTCTCCCAACTTTTGAAATGAATACCTAAATATTATAAGTAAACTCTTTATATGTGAAGTCAAGTTGCATTTTTATTCCTCCGAAGCAGAACTATATTTAAAATGTATTAAGGAAATGCAGTTGCTGATCTCAAAGTGAAAAATATAAAACTTTTAGGATATATTAAATCTATTTACTAAGTAGCTCATCAAAGATCTAAAGCAGTAGAAAAAGTGATCAAACAAGGATAATTGACTTGGTACAAAGAAACTGACATATGTGTTTCTTGTTAGTGGTGTCAAATTTAAATAATAATTAATGTTTACTATGTCTTTGTGAATGGTTGTAATATATACATAAATATAGTTTTACCTCAAGATAGAATTGTTTTTTTTCCTCCCAACTTTTTGAAATGAATACCTAAGTACTATAAGTAAGCTCTTTATATGTGAAGCCAAGTTGATTTTTATTTCCCTCAGTGTCTCCGAAGCAGAACTATATTTAAAATGTATTAAGAAAATGCAGTTGCTGATCTCAAAGTGAAAAAATATAAAACTTTCAGGATATATTAAATCTATTTACTAAGTAGCTCTTCAAAGATCTAAAGCAGTAGAAAAAGTGATCAAACAAGGATAATTGACTTGGTTCAAAGAAACTGACATATGTGTTTCTTGTTAGTGGTATCAAATGTAAATAATAATTGATATTTGCTATAATTAATATTTACTAATAATTAATATGTCTTTTGTGAATGGTTGTAATATATACATATAGTTATACCTTAAGATAGAATTGTTTTAATGCTAAGCTATTATGCTTGAAATATTTTATTTATTCTATTTATTTTTGAAGTAAAAATAATATAAATTATATCATTTTATAGTAGAAGTTCTTTAATGCAATTTAAATTCTTGTCTTCTAATCTTAAAATATAGAAATTAATCAATAGCATTGAAATTTTCAATCAGAGGCAAATACAATAAAGCTGATAATATCTAAGTTGTTGATTTATAAGAATCTCGTTCAAAATAATATCACACATTTTCGCGTGTAAGAGTACACACTTAATGTGTATTAGATCATATTCCAGAAGTATTTTATAATTTCTATGTATAAAATAAATCTCATTATAAATACTAGCATTTGATAATTAAATATGGAAATATTCTCTGGCTCTCGGTACCAAAAGTTTCTGGTTCGAGTCCAGCGGCGTGCCATGGATGTTTGTAGTGGTTCGAATCCACTTAAACCGTGTCCCGGTCAAATGATCGTAGAGTTGCGGGGTATTGTTACTCTACGTCCGTAGCTTATCTTCAAGCACCTTCTGGTAGTGCTAAGTGAAACGCTTGCCTTATGGCATCCAAGACAACTGTTTTAAGTGTTTGTCAGCCGTATTAGAACAAAAAAAAAAAAAAAAAAAACGGAAATATTTGACTAATTTTCTTCCACCACTTTTTAAACAAAATTAAAATTTTTTACAATGATACATTTGACCATTCATAGACTATTTTAAAAGATATAAAACATAATTAGATTTTTAATTTCGATTCTAAATAAATGAGCTTTAAAATAAACATGGATGGTGGCAACAGAATTGGGATATCAGGAAATATTTTGGAAAATTTAGAGAAATTAGTAAAAATATCTACAAATCAGGAAGAATTGGCGACAAGATCATTTCGCTCTAAGCATGAGCGCCAGCAGCGATTACATACTGTCATTTCTCTACGTTTGAAGTGTAATGTCGCCATGTTAGCGGTTATAGCAACAGAAATCTGGAACTCATTTCTTTCATGAGTATGGCGACTTTGCAGAATTTCGTTACGATTAGAAGAGCAATAGGTTGACGAATGTGGCTGACAACAACTCTAGTGAAACTTTCGAAAAAATTGGCATTCACTGTCTTCATTTATTATTTTTCATTCCCTCAATTCTTATCAATGTTTATTGCTTTTGGAATGTCATGAGTATAATTTAATGTATTTATGATTGGATTCAAGATTCGAGGTTAAATCTTAGCTTCTCCAGTTAAATTTGTTCATATTTAATTGACCATTCAGGTTTTTTTTTTTTTTTAAACCCTATCGAGAGCGTATTTCAATTTATCATCGTTATTTCTTCAATTTCTCATCATCGTTCTTTGCTGTCCAAGTCATCACTTTCTTTTACATCCTTATTCTTGGTTTCGTATGGTATTTACCCTATTCTTACTGCAAAAGTGCATTATTTTTTAATGAAAGATGGTGAAGAAGTGTTCCCTCAACGATATGTGGATAAAAGATTTCAGTTTCGTCCAAGAAGTACCTAATAATAGATACTTAATTTATTGTCTTTTGTGCTACAAAAACTTAGTTCTCCACTCCATATTGCTTAAATTATCTAGATACCATTGGGCATAAAGGGAAACAAGTGCTTCCAAAAGTTCTAAAATTTTTTGCCAAGCCAGAATGCTGCTAATTCAAATACAAGTGTTATACCTGAATCTAGAGGAACATAGGATAACCATATTCCACCATCTAGTCTGCAGTTGTCCCTGATGTACCACAAAGTCTTGCTGAATAATGTTTAATGTTGTTGTTGTTGTTATCGTGTCCCATGGAGGGAAGAGGGGTGCAGAAGCTTCTGTCTGAGGGAGCAGCCGTAGGTAGAAGTCTGACTTCTGCTCCGTGACCTTTTCTTACACAGTCATAGGAAGACTGGGACCTACGGCTTAAAGAATGGATTCCGAACCACTACAAACATCCATGGCACCGCCAGAAACCTGTGGCACCAAGCGCTATACACTCGGCTATTATTCAGGCCCCAATAATATTTAATATTAAATTAATATTCTTAATAATGTGTATTTGAACAGTTCAATGTAATTAAGTGTTTAAAAAGAAATTGCATAAAAGTGGAATCAGTAACATTATTATTTGTCCGGTATTCATAAATAAAGAATATCAAGAAAAATATTCATGAAATTTGTATTAAATTACACACACTTTTAAATGTTGCAAAACCAATTTACTATCAAAATTCTTCTGAATAAAAATAGTATAAAAGAGCAGTTGTGTGTTTTGCTTCTATTTTAAACATAGAAATATAAAAAAACCAAATTCATGAAACAATAATCAAGACCATAAGTGTGAAAATTCTATCTATACTGAACCAAAAGTAAAATGAAACGTATTTCTCCACAGCATCATAAAATGTACAGAGTTGGATAAATTTTTGGCGTAAAAATGAAACAATCCTTTATAACCTGGGTGAAAATCAAGAGCTCATAAGCTTGCACAACATTTTAAATATTTAAGAGTGTTTTTAATAGATGTACTAAAAATGTAACATATCTTATACATGAGATAGGTAAAAGCAGAAGAAAAGATTATTTATTAAGTTTAAAAAACCATTGTTGCCTACTATATATATTCAAGTTTATTTAAAAATGCTTTGACAACTCACAAGAAAATGAACTCGCACAACTGGTTCCACTACATTTAGATCTCATTTTATGTTAAGCAATCCATGTATTATTTTAATAATTATATAAAATAAATATAAAAATAAAACAATTTTTGAGAAAGCTATATAAATAATCCGTAAATAAAAATTCAAACTAACTTATTGGTGAGATTATTTTTTTTACTAGTGTTTCCTCCTGATAGATGGCGCTCTGGGTATGGAAATACGCTTTATTGGTCGGGGTGGCCAACCCGAATGATCTTGCGGGCCACTTTAGAAATGCATCATAACCTGCTGGCCGTATGTAAAATTATATCCCCATATTTGATTTAGATCCACTATAGGCATTTTTTGAGTGAAAAATTGAAGCATAATGTGTTATTATTATTGTGTTTACTATTATTCTTATCTGTAAACATAGAGAATATAATAATAATGATACTAAAAAAGCACATTGTAAAGAAATATATAATACTAAAGATGAAATTAAAAAAAAAAAAATGAAATCTTTAAAAAATATTTATTTTACTAATGCGATAGTTTCTCCATTTTTTTACTTAGCTTTAGCAATTCGATCTCAATTTGGATATTTCGCACATCGTAATGGGTGTTGCAGGTTTGCGTCCGTTATGTTTGAGCGTGTTTTGTGTTGGGTCAATATCTGTTTTCGGGGAAAAAGTGTAAGTTGAACCAAAAGCGCTAAACACTTTTTGTGCCAGATTTCTCAAATTGGAAAATTTCATGAGTTCATCACGTTTATTCGCGGATCATGAGTACAGAATATAATTTAATTATTCTGAGAACTCATAAATAAAACAGGCAATATCTGTCATATATTCACAAGGATATTATAATGTTTAAAATCAAGGGATTAATTTTTTTGAACAGTATATGGATGCATGCATAATGTATTTTTTGAATACTTTGCTTTTCACTCACTTGGCCCGTTATAAAATAAATATATTTTGTAGTGTGAAAAATAAGTTCCAATGCGGGCCGCGGCCTGAATAAAATAACAAAACGAAAAAGCTACTTTGTAGATAAGAATAATAGCCTAAATATTCTGTCAGCGCTTTGAAATCTGAAGAAGACACAAAAGATCACTCGAAACTCCATTCATCTTCTGCATCAAAGTGAGAACAACCAGCAACAGATAAAGAAGTTTGTTGACTTCCATGAGTTTGGCGCTTTTTCTCCGATCTGGGTAAGTCCAGTTCCATACAGGCATAGGGTTTTTGGTTTTAGATTATTTGAAGTTGAACAATTTGTCAATTTAAAAGCCCAACTCATGAACCCTTCTGCGATTTCCTGAATCTCGTAGTTTACAGAGGCAGTCCCCATTAGAACTGCCTTCAGGAGGCTGGTTTTTGAGATAACACGAGAAGTACTCCATCTGGGTTTTGTGTAGGAATGTGATAATTGCTCTGTGCTGTTTTATATCCATAGGGGAATATCTTAAGTATTCTCCTGTAAGTTTAATGCGGATGTCGTCTTTGAATCCTGCGTTTATTTCCATAATTTTTTTTTTTAAATTGTCCTTTGCTTCACCATAATTGGGAAAGTTTGGGTTCAGGGAGGGTAGTATTCGGACTCCATCGGAGGCCTCATCTACCTTAAGATTAGAAAATTTATTATTGTTTAAATTTAAGTCTATTTAGACTAGAATTAACAATATTAACTTTCGCCATATAGCGTTCAGTCGGCACTTGTAAATCATCTTTTGACGTTAGAACTGTCACGCTTATTTTTAAGTTTCTATGTTACTTTTGCAACACTGTGTCTACCACAATTAACTAGGGGACAAGATCCAAAATCATCTCAAATCATTTTTTGTAGTCTTCCACGCTCCGTCCGAACTCTATCATGGTTTCGCTGGGCAATGGCAGCATCGGTAGCCTCAAAGTCCAGCATCAATAGAAACATAAAGGACGCTTCTTAGATCATGTCCTGTTATCCACCTTTTCGTCTTTGAAGACGAACTATCTGTTTTCTTGCATATTTGTTAGAGTTATGCAAACATCAGCTTCGGTAACAATTATTTGTCCATCGAAGGTGTTAAAGATAAAAACGACCGGCGTCAAATTGGGTACTTCCGATGGTTTGAAAAAACCATTCTCGGCGATTTGCTGATCAACGATATCCATCGATTCCTCCATAGTTACCTTGTATTCCAGAGCATCAAGAAATGATCCAAGATTAATCACAATTATCCAGAGACCACCAGACCAGAATTTAAATTCAATTGGGCCTTTAAAATCAAAGTCCCGATGATCTTCGTTCAAATTGGAACTTGATATCTACTAGTCAGCTTCATTCAGCGTCTTGGTTCCTTAAACTTCTGTGTTGGGATAGAGAGTATTGATAAACATGGATTATTAAAAGGCAATTAAGTGATCCAGGTTTGTCCATCAAGAAATAAATAAACCCATGGAAAGAGTAAATAAAAATCATAGATTTTTTTTTTTTGTAATTATTAAGTAAAATTAAAAAGAAGAAAAGGTAAAAAGGAAAAACATTACGGAATGGGTTGTCATTGCTAGAAATGACTAAAAGGAACAGGTCAGGGTCGAACCCGCAAATTCTTATAAAGTACGATATTTATATTGAAAACTTTTATATTATACAAAAGTGGGTGAACCAGCTTTAGAAGTAACTAAATATTTAAAAATAAAATATTTGAAAAATTATAAATTATTAATAAATAAACTCATCAGAATAATATACTAATTTATTTAGTGATCTTTAAAACGACAAATTTAGATTATATTAAAAGTTCAGTAATAATATGCCTAGTTTCTAAACTGTAATATAACAGTAACTGTAACATAACTGTTATGTTATGTTTCTAAATGTATAATATATACTGTACATATGTTTCTAAATGTATAATATATACTGTACATATGTTTCTAACTGTAACATAACATAACATATGTTGCAAATTTTGTGAGGATAGTATTCTGATGGATGGAGAATTGCTTTCATCGTCATTATAGTACACTAGCAGACTTGGCCGCGTTGCGTTGTGGCTTTCTTTGTATCGATCTTATGGTACACCTGACACATGCATTTTGAATGTACTTTCGTCCATCGGATGAGAAATCGCAAGTTTGTAGTTGTGCCAAATGACGTCAATGGCGCCAAATGATGAAATATGAAAATCGTCGATTTTGCGCCAAAAATGGCGAAAACGAATATCGTCGGTCGATTTTGCCTTTAAATAAAAAAATCTGAATAAAAAACTATCCTATCCCTCAAGTTGCTAAAACACACATTTAAAAAAGTTGAGATCAGATTGTTTAGTTTTTCAGAGTTCTCTCCTGGACAAACATCGTGACACGGAATTATATATAACAGATAAAACGTTAGTTATTTTTAGGGTCAGAATTCTGTGAATAGCAACAAAATGCATTTGTTTGTTGCTAATATTTGTTTTAGAATTGGATTGCCTCGTCACAAATTACACAAAGTCCCACTAAGCAGCTCTCAGACCACATCAAAGCAGAATAACTCCTACATGCCTTTGAAAGAAATCTCATTAATTCATTGTACAAATTTTGTTAACATTCCTGTTAATTTTTTCTTTTGTTTGATGCCAACACATATTTTGTAAAAATGTTATATAGAAAAACGTAATATCTCAATACTTTGCCCTCTCTTAAAAAACTGACTTAAAAATTAAGAAAATTTTAATAAGACATTTGTTAGTCAAATGTTTAATTACTCCACTTGTTTACAAGTTATTTTTTCTAAAAACAGCTTATTGCTATCCTCCTTTCCCTACTTTCTCAACACGCTGTGATCAGATGACTGCCATTGCTTTGACTATAGACAGCAAAAGACTTTACATCGATAGTCAGGGCTTTTACTAAGCTTCCTTTGTCAAATCTTAGCTGCTGTTCATGCATTGTATTTGCTCCTTTTCTAAAAAATTTTTCCCTTAAGTTGAAAGCCTTCTGACCCCACACCATGCCATGCAAACTGGGAACAACACATTAAAGCAACAAGAAAGTTAAATCACCCCCAACGTAAAGAACTTACTTTTGCCACTACTTTGTTGTTTCATGCAATCTGTATATTTTCCCTCATCCGGAAGTTTCTTTTCCAGATATTTCCTTGCGGCTATGTCCCTATGCTATATCATCAGTATCAATTAATGCTCAAGAAAGAAATCGCCACCTCACAAAGAAGCCACTTTGGTCAGCTTTTTTCATGCACTCCACACGTAAGTATATTCCTCATCTGATTTACCTGATAGAGGGAAGCCAGGATATCTTGTAAAGCCAAGGAGCTCCCTGCTTCAGCAGCGCCAAATTTATTGGTTGATAGTTAGGCTGCTTATGGTGTGGAGAATTTCTGTGTTTCTCTGAATGTGGGGTGTTAGCCCCAAAAATCCCTCCTTCAGAAGGTGCAAGCTCCTCCCATCTATACTGTTTGTAGCAATGATGCGACGATCACGATGTCTTGAATCTTAACCTTTTAACCCGTAGGAGGCTGTTAATGCGCCGCTCACGGCTGTTTGGTGCACTTGAAGGGAGGACTTGTCGCGCAGCGACCACCTCCATTTCCCTCTATGAATGGTTGTGGTAAAAGTGACTGTGGTCGAGTCCTTTGCAAATTGTTAGAAAAAATTAAATAAATCACAGAAAGGAATAAGTCTTTAACATCACCAGAATTTAAAAATATTTACAATTAAGACAGAAAGTCAAAGTTACAATAGAAAGTAAAAAAATACAAAAGAGAATAAAATAAA
>BPLR01018079.1:0-86728 GCA_021605095.1 Caerostris extrusa | reverse complement strand
CTAAAAGCCCTCCCAGTTGTCACTGTCCTACTTCTTCAGCGACAGGGAGCCAAGTCAGACTTCTACCTACAGGTGCTCCATCACAACAGAAGCTGCTCCTTTCCCTCCATCCATGAGTGGATTATTCACAGGATGTCCCTCCCGTACTGCAGGGCACTGAGGATTAGACACAACACACATGATCAGCAATACATAGGTGTCAGAAATTATACGTGGAGGAATATGGTATATTAAAATTCATTACAGGCATAAAAGCCAAAATAGAAAATTATTAGTAAGAATTATATTCATATTTTTAAAATGAAGTTACTTTTATTAATATATTTCCTTCGGTAAATATTCGAATATATTTCCAGATCATATTTCGCTTGCCTAAATATAATTAGGAACAAAAGTAAATTGGATGATGTTGCTACGTTCTTAAATTAAGCTGATGTCATATTCCCTTTCTAAAAGATTTGTGTATATTAAACAGAATATTAAATTTTTATTATGCTTTCAGTTATTAAAATAAATAGATATTCATTTAAGTCAAATCAAGTTTTATTTTAAGAATATCAAACATAAGTACGATCAACACATCTGTAAAATATCAAATAGCTTATCGATTAATCCCTTTTCGTTGACATCAGCTCTTGCTTTTTTATAAAAAGTTCAGAAAGTTCTGGAACAATGAAATAAGAGAATATCGAGCAGATTTGGTCACATGTATTGTCGATCCAATGTTCCTTTCTTTCGATAATCATGGCTTCTATTTATATCTCTTCAGCTCTAATTCAACAATATTACCTTTGCAATCAGTTTTTATTCTAGAAATAGACAGTAACGTGCAAAGTATTAACGAAGTAATTAATAGATTGCACGTTGT
This sequence comes from Caerostris extrusa, assembly GCA_021605095.1. Lineage (NCBI taxonomy): Eukaryota > Metazoa > Arthropoda > Arachnida > Araneae > Araneidae > Caerostris > Caerostris extrusa. The sequence continues at coordinate 85,860 of BPLR01018079.1, read as the reverse complement.
AGTATTAACGAATAAGGAATACGCATCACAATTAACTAAAAGGAGTAAATGGATGTATTGATGAATACGTATCGCAATTATTAACAAATACATATCTCAATAAACTAAAGGAATAAATGCATCAAAATTATCTTAAATGTTCTGTTTCGTGGCACAATGGTGACTTGCACAGTTATAGTGCTGGAGGGTACAGGCCCAAATCTATTCGAGATGTAACCACTGCTCTGAGATAATGGCTTTGAGCAATAATGGCTTCTATTTACATTTCTTCAGCTCTAATTCAACTATATTACCCTTGCAAACAATTTTTATTCTAGAAACAGACAGTAAAGTGCAAAGTATTAACGAATACTAAAGGAATAAATGTATCAAAAGTATCTTAAAAGGTCTGTTCGTGACACAGTGGTGACTGGTACAGTAAGAGTGCAGGAAGGCACAGCTCCAAACCTATTAGAAAGGTATCTATTGTTCTGAGATAATGGCTTTTGAGCAATATTGCCCTCTATTTATATCTCTTCAGCTCTAATTCAACAATATTGCCCTCGCAATCAATTTCTCTTCTGAAAATAGACAGTAATGTTCAAAAACGAATACATATTGCAATAAACTAAAGGATAAATACTTGCAATAAACTAAAACTAAATGCATCAAATCTTAAATTGTCTGTTTCCTGTGGCACCATGGTAACGTACTCAGTTAAGAATGCAGGAGATCACTGGTCTAAATCAATTGGAGACGTATCCACTGTTTTGAGAAAATAACTTTTGCTCAATAATGGCTTCATTCTATTTATACCTCTTCAGCTCTAATTCAAGCATATTGCCTTTGAAATCAATTTTTATTCTAGAAACAGACAGTAACGTGCAAAGTATTAACGAATACTAAAGGAAAAATGTATCAAAAGTATCTTAAAAGGTCTGTTCGTGGCACAGTGGTGACTGGTCCAGTAAGAATGCAGGAGGGCACAGCTCCAAACCTATTGTAGATGTATCCACTGTTCTGAAAATAAAGAGACACAATGAATATTATTGACAGTTACTCAGCATCAACAGTCAGGTTGTCTTGTGGGGATTTTTCATGTTTTATCCTATAAGACACGCGAATACGTGGTATTTACTCAAAAAAAATTCAAAAGATTTGTTCGTTTCCTCATTACTCACCTGATAGACATCGGATAGATTGCTGTTCATGACGTAGATTACATAGATCAAAAAGCCTTGAAGTATGATTTCTTTACTTGGGAAAATACTTTTTGTCTGGCTTTTTCAATATATACTCAAAAGCCAAAACATTGTGACCACCTGTCAATAACGAGTTGGCTCCCCTTTGGCGCGCAACACAGCTTCAACCTGCCTTGGCATGGATTAATACCACCACTTAATACCAGTTAAATACCACTTCCACCTGATCACGTGCCTTCCACGTCATCCAGGCGAGTTCATTGCAAAATGTAGGGGTGGTCATAATGTTTTGGCTCTTGAGTGTATTTTATTATTACATTATTTTAAGTTTCTCTTTAATTCCTTTACATGTATAGAGTTGCAATTTTTAAAAATGAAGAAAAAAAGCTATAAAAGTTTTATTTATTTTATTTCGTGTTATACATTTCATATAAGCAGAATATTGTAAGGCAGAAAAAAATTTGAAAATAGCAAATATAAGAAACGAAATCTCCATTTATGTGATTATTAAGAATTAATATAAAAATGAAAAGATTTCATTTTTCAGCAAGTTCATTATATTTTATCAAATATACCAAATTCTATAATAATATTGCCAGGACATCTTGGAAGATATTTTTGAGTTCCAGTTTTCAGGATTGAGGATAATACATGTTTGATTACATAGATATATAGTTCAACGTTGTGCTATTTTAAAATTAATGCTATATCGCAGATTAAAAATATTTCAATACTGATATATACAGAGTTCTTTATTTTCATTGTTGAGAGATTTTTTAGTCTCTTAAAAAAGTAGGAGATTAAAGTAAGTAAGTGCAAAAGTAAAAGTCAAAAGAGTAAGATCCACCATGCCTTCCCGGAACAAACTACATAGCAAATGGGAAAGAGTTCAAGGTTGATAGATATTTCTTTCAAGGACAGGTTGACTCTTACGTTAGACTTTGGTTCTGCACTGTTTTTCCTGTTTCCACCCCCTTTGATCTTGGAGAAAGGAGAAAAGGGAGTGGACAATCGAGTGAAGAATTCCTGGCAGTACGGAAGTTGCAAAGACTCTTAAACGAACTGGCTTTTAAGATGATTTTGTAAATATTTGTTATAAAATTTTTTTTGTGTGTTATGTGTTGCAGTTCTGCAATGCTGTCTTTATAATTTTAATAAACATGGCATCTAAACATCGCGTTATTATTTTAAGAACTAATTTAATTTCTATCCATGAACAACACTGAATCAAGACCCCATTTATAACCAGCCCTAACTTGTACTCTTGGTGTAAACCAGATTAATTTTTATTCAGTTAAAATAATTTTAGTCAAAAAATATGTAAGTTAAAAGTGTCCCTAACATTAATATTAGATTTCAGTTTTAAAAATATCTGTACCAATTTTTATTCTTATTGTTCAAATATTGTAAAAGTGCAAACATTGATATCTCTCGATTGATCGTTTGATATCCCACCAAACATACTTAATTAGTGTCTATGCCACCAAAATTAAATATTTTTAAAATCATTAGTATAATATTTTTTCATAAAAAATCGGTAATGGTAGTTGATAACGAACGTAAAAACAGATGCACAGTGAACTTTGATATATTTTTTTAATAGAGACCTTCACACTATGGCATATTACAATCTTACAGTACTTGGGAGAATACTTTTTCGTCTGGTTTATTTCAATAAAATTATACTTTATTTTTATGAATTGGATATTTGAATTGTATAAATAATGCTGTCATGTCATACCTATTCAAAAGTTATCAAAAATAAATAAATTAATCTCTTACAAGGTTATTAGGCGTGAAACAACTCATAAACATGATGAACAAAACGTGCTTGATTTATTAAGAAAAATACTTGAAAACATTGCTCTACTTGTGACAAGTCAGTGATAAGAAAAATAATGAAAATGGAAATGACGTAAATAAAAATCGTGGGGGTTCGTCCATGCTTATCAGGTGTTCTTTCTATACGTGGATAATATAAATTCATTTATCATCATTCTTGCCTCATGGATAAATGTCTCCAAGTGCATAGTCAAAGAAAAGAAAAGAAATGAAAAGGAAAAAAAAAGCTAAGTGGAAGCCAACGCCCGATAATATGAACATGCTGTCTGCGTGGGGGTGAGCTGACTGGAGGGAGAAAGAAATGTAACACCAGCAGTTGGTGTTTGGTTTTCGAATAAAGCAGATGTGTTTTTACAGTCCACTATTGTGCTATGTGTTTTAATCTTAGACCTAACAATCATCATGATTGGTACAACAGTCCCATCGTGGGCCAAGGCCATCTGACTACTGGCAGATTTCGAGACGAGAGATGTTTTCTATTTTTACGGGGTAGGGTTGTCAGCTCTTCGCTGAACTCTCTAGTCATATTAGACCGCGGCCTGAATAGCCGAGTGTCTGGCGCTCGGTGCCACAGGTTTCGGGTTTTCGAGTCCCGGCGATGCCATGGATGTTTGTAGTGGTTCGGAATTTACTTTAAGCAATAGGTCCCGGTCTCATATGACTGTAGAGCATCACAGAGAACAATGAGACTTCTCACTCACATCACTCTCAAACTGTATAGGGGCAGCTCAGATCTAGGTACAGTGATGTGGTGTGGTGTAGTAGTAGTCATATTACATCAGGTCCTACGAGTTCAAAGGGGATTCCGGAACCACTACAAACATCCATGGCTTCGCCGGGAATCGAATCCGAAACCTGTGACACTGAGCGCTAATCAATAAATTCATTACTTAGAGTATTTATTAGCATAACAATACAATATAATACATAGTAACTTGGGCTGAATGGCCGAGTGTCTGACTCTCAGGGCTACAAGTTTCGGGTTTTCGAGTCCCGGCGACGCCATGAATGTTTGTAGTGGTTCGGAATCCGCATTAAACAGTAAGTCCCTATCTCATATGACTAATAATGTCACGGAGCCAAGTCTGACTTCTACCTACGGGTGCTCCATCACAACAGAAGCTGCCAACTTTCCCTTTAGACATGAGTAGATTACTCATTGGATGTCCGTCCCACACTACAGGACACTGAGGATTAAACAAAACACAATAACATACTAATAACTTTAGCATAACTTTTTTGTATCAAATTTCAGATGATTTTTCAACATTTAAGCTTGAAACCATTATTATACAATTTTTTTTAATCAGTTTTCAGTTTTCAAATTCAGTTTCAGCAACATATGAGCAATTTAATTATAAATAACAATTAACTAAAAATTATTTATTAATTCTGGTGTAGGAATTTAAATAGATAAATTAAATAACAATTAAAAACAAATTATTTCGCACTCTCACTGCAGCGATTCAGCGCCATGTTGGATTTTTTTTTAAATTAAAAATGTAAAAACTTTTCACGTGAATGATAAATTAATGGCAAGCATGAAACAACTACATAAAATGGACCTTGATACATTATTATTTTTTTTTACTAGAAACCTTCAGATTACGATTAATTTTATGTTTTACCACAGAGGAAAATACGTTACATCTGTTTTATTTCATTAAAAAAAAATTTTATTTTTATTTTCTATGAATTTATCATGCATTCCTTTAGTTCAGAATTTGCAAGCTGTAATGAAGTAACATTCTTCTACTATTTTAAAGACATAAAAAGTAATTAATTATTTCAAATATTTCTTTTTAATTGATATGAAGTCAATAACTATTATAATAATAAGCAAGTAATATTAAAAAAAAAAAAAAAAAAAAATTTAAAGTCAATTTCTGCTTTTTTTTCACTATATTGCAGAAAGTCCTTTATAAATAATTTTCACTCATTTTTAAGTTTTTCTGGCGCCATCTATTGGTAGATATATGCAACTTAAATCTAAAAAAAAAAACTAAAATTAATTAATTAAATTTAATTACTGAATTAATATTTGAAAAAAAACTGTATTAACATCAAGTGTCATCCACTACAAGTCCAAAAAAATGTATTTGAACTTGAGTGGATAGATAAAAAGTATTGTATGAACGATTGAAAATTTGAACAAGATATATATAGGAAGATTGTGAGCTAATAGAAGGAATTGAAAAGAAGCTATTTCTTCATCTTCGTTTCATATTTCATCATTTCTTTTAAAATTAATTCTATTATTAATTTTTTTTTCTTTTGAATAGAATTTGTTTGGTTATTTATGTCATAGTTATAATCAATAAAAAAAGTCGGTTAAAAACTAAATATCTTAAAATGAAAAGTTATGTGGTGGTTTTAAGTTATTGCATATTTTTATTTTTATATACGTATATTTTTAGTAAGAAATTTAACAGTTACAAAATATTTATAGTAATGTTGTTTATTTTCATATTTCTTTCTGATGAAATCATATATTCTTTTTATGCAACTTGATATTAAATATATTTCAAGTTAAAATATTTTAAACGTATTACATTTGATCCACAAACTATCAAAATCCAAGAATAAAAATCCAAAAATCCAATAAAATTACTTTTATTTTTTATTTCCTATGATTTTTTCATGCATTTCTTTAGCTAAGAATTTGCAAGCTGTAATGAAGTAACATTGTTCTGTTACTTTAAAGACATAAAAAATAATTAATTCTTTCAAATATTTTTTTTCAATTATACATGTAGTCAACAACTGTTATTGAAATAAAAAAGAATCTATTTCTTCATCTTCTTTTCAAATTTCATTCATTTCTTTTAAAATTAAATCTATTATTATTTTTTTATTTGAATGAAATTTGTTGTTTATATCATAGTTATAAGAAATTTAAAAACATCGGTTAGAAACTAAAAATATTAAATGAAAAAAAGTTATGTAATGGTTTCAAATTACTGCTCATTTTTAGTTTTATACCAGTAAGAAGTTTAAAATTAGAAGTTGCAAAATATTTAATATTTCTTATCTATTCTTGTTTCTTATTGATGAAACAGTATATTCTATTTATGCAATATGATGTTAAATATATTTCAAGATAAAATATTTTAAACACATTATGTTTGAACCATAAATTATCCAAATACAAACTTCTTTTATAAACATTATATTTAAAAAAAAATCATGGCATTAGTTTTAAAATTTGAATAACCTACACTAATGCATAAAATATATGCTATATTAATTAAATAATTAAAAATGGAAAACCACAAATCTCACAATTCCAAAACTGTCCTTCAATTGTGTATCGCTTATTTATAAAGAAATTCTAATCAAATATATTAATTATGCATCTATAATGTTGTGTCTATATATTGTTCAGAGTTAAATTTATAATTTAAATTAAATTTTTACATGGTTACATCACATTTTTTTTTTTTTTATGTTTGTCTAAAAAGTAATCAAGAAAACTATTTAAATCAAAACAAATAAGTTGGTAAATAAAATGATTTCACATTAGATGTTTAATATTGTTATTTTATTTGCTAGCAAATATCACGAAATTCTAAGTAGAACTTATTTGATTTTGATTTTTAAATAGCTTCAGAAACGTAATTCTTATTATATCGCCTAATTTGACTTACAAATCAATTTTTTTTTAATTAAAAAAGATTTAATGATAATTGGCTTTCCCTTTTATTATTCATTTTTTAATATATATACACTGAAGTGACAAAAGTCATGGGATACCAATATGCAAATTTCAGATGGCAGTAGCATCGCGTAGAACAGGTATAAATGCGCAGTGCTTTCGCATGAGACTTTCATTTCCGTTCAAGTTATTCATGTGAAGAGGTTTTGACGTGATGATGACCGTACGACGGTCCATAACAGACTTTGAAAGCGGAATGTTAGTTGGAGCTAGAACGCATGGGTCATGCCATTTCGGAAATCGTTAGGGGAATTCAACATTCCCAGATCCACTGGTGTCAAGATCCGAGGTATGACATTTCAGGCATAACATCCCACCATGGAACGCAATCGTCGAACGCCTGCACTTAACGACCGAGACCGGCGACGTCTGCAAAGAGTCGTCATTCATAACAGACAAGCAACGTTGTTTCAAATAACCGCAGAAATCAATGTGGGACGTACAAGGGACTTGTCTGTTAGAACTGTGCGGAGAAATTTGGCTTTCTTGGGCTATTCCAGCAGAAGACCGACTCCATGTCTTTACATGAAAAACGACACGCTTGCAGCGACTCTCGTGGGCACGTGAGCATGACAGTTTGGTCCATAGATGAATGGAAAACCGTGGCCTAGTCCGACAGTCACGAACCCTTCAGCTCTGGTAAGAGCTGAAATCGGGTTCGAGTGTGGCCAGACCCCACGGTTTTCCATGGATCTAAACTGTACCGATATGTTCACTGTTCCACGGCGGTGGCTCCGTAATGGTGTCGTTGTTTTCAGTAAAGGCATGGACTCGGTCCTCTGGTGCGAATAGCCGAACATTGACTGGAAATTTATGTTCGGTCTCGGTCGATCACTGCAGCCATTCATGGACTTCATGTACCCAAACAACGATGGGATTTTATGGATGACAATGCGCCATACACCGGGCCACAACTCTTCGCGATTGGTTTGAAGAACATTCTGGACAATTCCAACGAATGATCTGGCCACCTAGATCGCCCGACATGAATCCAACTAACATTCCGGGACATCATCGAAGGTCTGTTCGTGCCCAAAAAATCCTGCACATCATCAACGCTCTTCACATGGACGTCTATCGAGAACAGAATGGCTCAATATTCCTGCAGAAGACTTTCAACGACTTGTTGAGTCCATGCCACGTCGAGTTGCTGCACTTCGCCGGGCGAAAGGAGGGCCGACACGATATTAAGAGGTATCCCATGACTTTTGTCACTTCAGTGTATATATATATATATATATTTTATTTTTTTTTTCCTCTTCTTCATTGGCGGCGGTCTGATGGCCAATTGGCTAGCCTACTGTCATATTAGACCGAGATTTACGGTATAAAGTGGATTTCGAACCACTACAAACATCCATAGCGCAGTCGGGACTCGAACACAAACCTGGGGCACCGAGAACCAGAATGTGCATAAATAATTAAAGAAAACTTCTCATTGTTAATTTTTAAGCTAAGACTCTCAAAAACCTATTTCAAATTTGTTTTAAAGCGCAAATGCAAAATAAAACAACACCTATAAAATATTTTCTGTGTTAAAATTCTTACTTGGCTTCAATTGAAAAGAATGCAGAAATAAAATGTTTGACAGAAAAAAATAAATTAAAAATAAGTAGAAGGAAGGTAAAATGAGTTATTTTATGTTATTATAAGAATTAAGAGTAAGATTTTTATTTAACTCACGTATTTAAATATTAATTTCAGAAATTTTCAAATAAGCTTAGAATATTTAAAGTACATATGCATATCTATCTATCTATCTATCTATATATATATATATATACATATATCATTAATTTATTAACGGAAATTTCTTATTGTTAATTCTTAAGCAAAAATCTATTTCAAAGGAGCTTTAATATGCAAATGTAAAATAACACCTATAAAAATATTTTCTATGTTAAAATTCTTACTTGGCTTTAATAGAAAAGTATGCAGAAATAAAATATTTTTCAGAAGAAAAATAAAGTAAAAATAAAACAAAGTAATGTAAGCAGAGTTATTTTACGTTAAAATGTTAAGATGTTACGTTAAAATGTTAAATGTTAAACGTTAAGAGTAAGATTTTTATTAAATTCACACATTTAAATATTAATTTGAGAAACCATTCAAATAAGCTTGGAATACTTAAAAGTGTTATTTTGGATCTTCAAAATTAATTAAATGGATGCTCGAATTCGTAAATAAGATAGTAAGAATAAAATATCCCTTCGAAACCTATGTCGCAAAACAAGTTTTCAATAAAGGAGTTTTCAATTAAACGACTCTTTAATTACGAGAGGTTTCAAATATCATATCGTAAACATGATTTTTCTATCTTAGTTTTCTGAAAAACAGATAGGATTTCCATTTATAAATTGATATTAACTGACGAGCTCTAATAGGGTTCAATTTACTAGATCAAAAGATGGAAAAGATTAAAATTCACTCCGTTACCTTTTAGTCAATTCATTGGAAGTTATTTTTAGGAAATATTCTTTGAAGGTAGGAAACCTGATGTCATCTGAAGTACTAATGAGGCTCGCTAATGATATCATCTTTCAAATTAGTCGTCGTATGCAGAAAATTGTCCAAAATAACTTGTTTATCAATTTATTGCTTCCACATACATCTTCACTGCTTCCACGTATACTCTTTGTCTATAAGCTAAAAGTCAGTAAGCTTTTCAGAATAATATTTTCCAATATTTGAAATAAAATCAAAAAGTGATTAATTAGAAAACAAATAAAAATACGACATAGTGATAATGCACGTGATTTTAATACGTTATAGATTATGTATATATATATAGTAACATTATACTATGTAGAATAAGTATACTACTATGCACAAAAAGTAAGAGCAATTATTTTTTTTTTTCAAAAACTCTTTTATTTATTCTTCCACATTTATTTCCTCGTCTTCAAAGTAATCCCCTCCGGACACAATGAACTTATGCCAACGTTTTCCAATCCTCAATGCATGCTAAAAAAGTCATTGGTAGGGATGGCATTGAAAGCGCGCGGCGATTCACATTGAATCCCTTCAATCGACTCAAAACGGTGTCCCCGGAGTGGCCTTTTAAGTTTAGGGAATAGCCAGAAGTCGCACGGTAGGAATACGGTGGTTTGTGTAACGATACGGGTTTCATTTTTTGGCGAACGCGTACTCCAATGGCCCAATCGGGGACGTGAATGACCGAGTGGCTAGAGCTCTGGCGTTTGTTACCACAGGTTTCGGGTTTGAGTCCCGATGGTGCCATGGATGTTTGTAGTGGTTCGGAATCCACTTTAAACTGCAGGTCCCGGTCTGTTTAGCTTGCAGTGTGCACAAGATGACCATAGAGCGACAAACCAAACAAATAAACAATGCAGTGTGATCTGGTGCATTATCGTGATGCAAAAACCAAGAGTTGTCTTTCCATAAATGGGGTCTCTTTTTGAGAATAGCTTCACGCAAACGACGCATAACACTCAAATAATATTCCTTGTTGATAGTTTGGCCCGGCGGAAGGAATTCATAAAACAAAAGCAAGCGTAACTCAAACACTAATGAATATTTTGACGTGAAATTTCACACAGATGTCAAGGACAGTGATAACAATCTAATGAAATTCATATGCCCGGGCAATTTAAATTGAAAATGGTTTTACTTTTTGGGCACAGTAGTAGGTTATGTATGTATATGTATATAGTAACTTTATACTATATAGAATAGATACACATAGACTGCGACCAGCAAAAGTTTTCTTCCAGTCCGCCTCTTCATACATCCATTTTAATTGAAAATATAATTAGGAATTTGTTTGAAAGATTTTTAGATTAAGTTGAAAGGTTAAAAAAAAGGGAAGAATTTATTGCATGGAGCAAAGTAGGTAGGGTTATTGGTAGATGTATCGCAAGCCTATTTGGATCAATACATATTGTAGCATCTTTCCAATGAGAAGAATTGTAGCACTTCGATCTCAGGAGAGAGGAATGTATATTCTTTAACAAATACATAATAACAACCTACCACTTAAATTTAACAGCAGATAAGCAGTTCTGTGGATATTTAGTGGATTTAGTATATTCTGTGGATACGATGAAGCCAGGGAAAATTTTTCGCATATTTCATTTTTATCATTGCAGAAGCTGAACAATGAAGAAAACTTTTACGAAAAACAGTAGAAAAGAAATCAAAATTAACTAAAAGTATAAAAGAATCCGAAAACAAAAAAAGGCAAAAAATATGATTTGTCAACCAAAAAAGGGGAAAAAAACCCCATTAAATTAAACAAAGGGACAATTTGACACTTAGTGTGTGAGACTATTAAAAGTTTGATTTTCACCAATAAAATTTAACCTGCTTCGAATTTTGAGTAGAGACCTTCCATTTTAAAATTTTTAATCTTCCATAGATTAATACTAGTTTAGAATGGCCATTTAAAAAAAATAGAATAGATTTGGCGAAGATTAATAACATAATGTGTGATATCGACAGTCAAGCATTACTAAATTGGAGCTTTTTCAGTTTCCGGCAATCCGTAGAGCATGTCCGATATGTAGTATGGCACAATGGTAATATTCAGGAGGGTTCAGGCTCTAGTCATTGGCGGCATTCATTGTCACTGTTTCTTTGGAAAATGATTCAATGTCGATTGTGACAAAATGAGTAAAAGTATCTCACATCGCTAGTCAGGTTACCTAGTGGAAGTTTTCAGGGCTTTTCTCCTACATGACGAACAAATGCAAAGGAGTTACCTCTAAAAGTTCTCAACGAAGGCAATGCCAGTCCTCTCATCACCCATCGGTGATGATACCTACTTTCAATGGATGAACACCTACTAATAATAAGATGAGTACCTAATTTCTTTCCAGTTTTTAGTCCTTTGTTTACACAGGTAGTCATTCAAAAAAATTTTCACGCACTTACAATGCTGTGATCTAGTCGATCTATTTTTTCAACTATTCAATTCTTATTCATATTTATTCTACTTATTTGTTTACTTCCTTTTGGTCGCCAGAAATATCCAGCAATAATTTATTTCTTTCAAATTCACCATGACCTCTCAAATTTGAAAGACTGTCATAGATTCACGAATTTTGGATTTTATAGTAGATTTATTATATTTTTTCGATCATCATTAGAGTCTATATATTCTAAAGATAAACCAACATTAGGTCATAAATTTCAAAATCAAGTCACTGACACCCTGCCTTAATTTAACACAATTTCTTAGCCGGGAATGGCCGTGATAAATTTGTAAACAATTTTGGGTTCGAAAAGAAGGAGAGAAGGTTGGAATCACCCCTGATGGCCCCTTTTTCCCTCTTGCAGTGTTAATTTCAAATTGTGGTACCAAAATATGGGTGTAGTATAGCGGTCCTTGTGGTATAACTGCATAATGCTGAGCTAAATCTGCCTGTCTTTCTAATAGCGAACGAACGACCTTTGTTCAAAAAGCTCGGAACAATCTCAACAAAATCAGTAACAAACTTCATTTTATAAATAAATCCTTAAATAATTGATTTAAAAATTAAATAAAATAATAAATAATGAAAATATAAAATTTAAATATAATGCTTTCTTAGCAAATGTTTATTACTGAGGAATATACAAATAAATATTTTATGTAAATTTTTAATCAAAAATTCTAAAATTGTATTACTACTTTTTCAAATGTCTTGTTTGCATTATTAGCGTTTTTTTATAGAACGCTAATAGTGATTAGTGCTTCTATAAAATAATCTTTGGATAAAAATGTTTAACAGTTAACAAAAAAAAAAAAAAAAATTACAACAAAAAAAAATTTAAATTTTTAAAAAAAATTATCTTAAAAAAATTTAATTAAACTGTTCAAAGATTTAATTTCTTACATTAAAACCCAAATGGTAAACATCATAAACCTCTTTAAATTAAATTTATCTAATTTTAAAACGTTATATTAAAATTTTAGATTTATTGTATTATTTTGATAGTACTTTAATACAGAGGTTATGATTTAGGAATTTTAAATCTCATTTTTGTTTTTGCAAATTCACTACTAGATGGCAGCACGTAAAAGCTGTCGGTGAAGCGGCTCACATTCTGTTAAAACCATTATTTTTTTTTTTCTGATTCAGATTTAAATCTTAACATCTCCTCGAAAAATTTTTCAATCTAACCAATTCGATTAGAATTTTTTTTTTTTATTTTATCTTTCATTTGACAGGTATTAAAATCTTTTTTTAAATTTGCTTAGAGTCATTTAAAATTAAAAATCTACATCCAAGTTCTGTTGAAATAAGAACACTTATAAAATGCCCGCGGTAAAAAGAACTGATTCAAAATAAGTTTTGTTTATTGTTGGAGTAACCTGGGGTCCTTTCACACAAGAATAATTGTGTAATCGATCACACTTTTAAATACAACACCTCATTTACAGATACGCATCCACTTTTACTTCTACATGTACGCTCTCTTACAGTTATACTTATTTATGCTCCAACCGAGACTTACACCTACCGTGTTAGACCAATTCTGGAATATGGTTACCTTATTTATTTTTGTGCTTCATATTCTAATCTTGATAGCTTGATAAGAGTTCAAATTAGTGCATCGAAAATCATTTCGGACTTGAGGCATAGCTGTTCTAATGATATTGTTCTTTTTGTGTGTGACTTCCAGCCTTTGAGTCCAAGAAGGAAATCTTGTCTTGCGAAATATTATAGTAATCTTATCAGTTATGGTGACCAGAATAAAACCTCCTCTTATCTCAAGATTTGGGACAATAATCAAAGACTGAAAACTGAACATTTTAGCACAAGTGAAAATTTATAAAGGAACTACTCTAAAACTCGAAATTATAGAAATCATTGCCTATGACAGCTTAAAAATTCTTTTTAAAATTCAAGAAACAATGCTTGTACTTTCTAGCAGCCAAACGAATGTAAATATGAAGAGTAAATTTGAAAACGAAAAAAATAGATAAAACAGCAGATTGAATAGATTATAACATTTTAACAGTTAAACGATGATTAGAATACATGAAGTACAACTAGTATTTGAAATAAAAAGTGAAAAAGAAATAATAATCCCAGAAAGAATATGTGGGGTACCCCATAGCTTACAGGCTTATGAGACTTTTCGTAGAAATTGAAGTATCGTTGTTGTTTTATAATAAGTATTCTCTGGCATATCAAATATCCAAGGGTAAGACACAACTCTATATCCAAAAGTGTTTTGCAGTTTATTTTTGTGCTGCTACATATTTTATGCATTGAAACAAAATGTGTTCAACTGTTTCCAGAGTTTTGTAGATTGGGCATAATGGAGATGAAGTCTGGCCAAATCTATGGAGGCTATATATCTAGGATATGTCTTTGTGCGAAACCTGGAAATATGTATGTCTTCTTTTCGATGATTAGGCAATTTTGGAAGGAAGTTTAATACTATTCAAATAACTGAATTCCTGAGCATATTTGCCACTCATACACTGCTGTTGCTTTTAGACATGCTTTCTTTTATTTTTGTTGAAATATGATATCTTCTGGTGATATCCAATGAAATATTATTGTATCTGCTGCAGATTTTGTGTAGTTCATTTTCTATAATAGCAACATGTCATGGGGACCAGATGAATTGATGGAGAAAATGTTGTTGCAAAGATCTTGAAGTTTATTGCCAAGGAACTTGATGATAAGCTTGGAATGGATAGTGCAATTCTGTATTGCCTATAGAACTGATAGACTGTCTGTGAGGATAATATATTTATGAGAAGAAACAACATAAATTGATAAGGTTAAAATGAGTGCAAGAGCTTCACCAGTGAAGATACTATTGTAATTTGATATCTGTCCTGATAAAGATTCTTGTGAAAAGGAATTGATGGCTGTTATTGAATGTTTAATTTCTTTTTTAAATGTGTCAGAGGCAAAAATGATTCGCATCGTTCTACGCAACGCATCTTTTGCATCGTTAAAAAAAACGTTTGATGAGGTAACTGTTTTGTTTGAAAAGGTAAATCATTGTTATGAAATGTGACTTTAGAGTTCAAATTAATAGGAGGAAAATTGCGAATTAAATTGGAAGGTTGAATGTTTAAATTGTCCAAAAGATTTGCAAAAAAAAAAACACTGAAGTTTTATTTCCCGAGCGAAGATAAATGACGAGTGGAGAAGAGGAATCAAAAGAAATATATTTCATAAAAAAGTGCTCTGCCAGCATATATACAGCCCGTGAAACAAAAGAAAATTGATCGGTTTCTTTAAGTAAAATTAGTGTTGATGTCCACCTTAGAAAAACTGCTGCAAAACTTAAAGCTAGATGATATAAAATGTTTGGAACTCACTATAGCTGGACGAGATAAAGATAGGAGCTCCATATTCAGTAAACTACGAATTATGATACTTATTTGAATTAAATGCCAGGATCGACCACCCCAGGAATTAGCAGCAATTACTTAAAGAGCATTCAACTTTTTAATAACTTTCCTTTTAAGATACAGGAAATGTTGTTTGAAAGAGATGCCTAAAATACGTGTATGTTGTTTCCAAGGGATATGGATATTGTAAATTTGCAGATATTGAGCTGGTTGTTTTTATTAATCAAACAGAAAACTTTCTCCCAACCATTCCTAAATATATTAAATGGACGTTGCGGTTTCAGCGATTCCATTTGACGCAGAAAAAAAAGAAAACTTAACTTTTCTCTCATGAAATCAATGATAAATAATATAACATTGGAACATTTATATAATATTGGAACATTTTGGTTATAGTACTTGTCCCCATGAATTTAATTGGAACAATTAAATATGGTAGTGGATTGTTCTTGTGCAGATGTGTATGTCAGAATTGGGATTAAGAATTTTTGTATATATTAATGGCATAATGAATCATATTCTTTAAATATTAAAAAAAAAAAAAAAAAAAACTTTTTTTTTTTTATGAAATAACGATCCACAGCACATAACAATGAAAATTCTGTTTTGGTGTCTCTATGAATACCCACAAATTCTGAAAACACCATTTCAGTCACAGGAATTAAATCTATAGAACACATTTCGAGAGACTGGAAGTTAGAACACAGAGACATGACTTTCAAGCTAAAGTAAAAACAATAATGATCAAAGAATGGACGAACATTGATGCAGAAATTACACAAAGAATTAGCGAATTATATTTCCAGACATTCAAAAACAGTTGTGGATGCTACAGAATATTATTGTATTAATTTATTGAAATACTCCAATGTTTACAAATATGTAGAGATTTTTCTAAGACATAGATTTTTGCAAAAACCTTTTTATTTTTGAAAAATGAGTAATAAAGGGTTGTTATGTTCTTAACATATTTAATGCAGTTTTATTAAGAAAACATTTTGAGAGTCACTGCATAAAGTTAAATACCACAGGGGAATAGGCCTCCAATTAGTCGATGGTATATGTAACAAGACAAGATTATAGTACCCATTTTTAAATTACATTTAATAATTTTTTGATGTTAGGCTTCTACAGAAACCAGGAAATGACTCAACCAACAAGAATCCTAGATTTGACTTGAAGAAACAGAAAACTTAAGTCAAGTTTTAAGATTCTTGATATTCATTTTCTCGAAAAAAATTCAGGTACAAATACATTAAAAAAAAAACTCTTTTAAAGAAAACTTTTCATTTCTCTCTTTCTCTGTGTGTGTGTATATATATACATACAACTGTATATATATATATATATATATATATATATATATATAGTGAGAGAGAAATACTATGATGTTGTATCTAATTTATTAGCATAATATAAGAAATCATATAAAATTTAGAATATCTTAACATAGAAGTTCTATTTAATTTTTTTTAAATAAATACTTTTTATGTGTTCATAATAATTTTAATAGTTTTTCTTAAGATAAGGTTTAAATTTTCTTCTCCCAGATTTACATTTGTTGATCAATTGAATTAAAGGTATATAGAAACATGTGACAAAGTCCTTATTACAGAAGTAATCCAGATAGACATTATCATTGATTTAAATGGATTTTAATTAGGTTATTAAAATTAATTACATTTCAGGGTTCAAAAGATTCTTTGACTGAAGCATTACAAATTAAAATATAGAACAAATGAAAAATTTTAAATTAGCAAATTTTATTTTTATTGTATTTCTTCAATCATACTACAAATTAAAGATAAGTATATGTATACATTTATGATTCAAAAACTTATTTTAAAGGCTTTTTTGAAATGCTAAATTAATCTAACTAAAAGATTCACTTAGATATTAGAAATTCAATATGCTATAAATATTTTATTTTATAAGTACAATTCACTCAAATACCATACAGTTGATTCTCATCAATTATTGAATACGAAAATTTTGAATATCTTTTCCTCAAATTTTAATTGTTTCTTGATACTTTACATACAGAACCATAGATTAAACTTACATTTTACATAATTTAATTTTTTTACCACATACATACTAAACATAAGTTTTAATTTGTTTGATTCAAAGAACATTGTATTATCGACAAATAATAATAATAGACATTGTATAATCTAGTTTTATTATAAACCTCGGCACATAAATATTAAATAAAATAATGTATCAGTAATAAAAAATTTTCCCCGTGCTCCCCCAGTAAATAAGGAGAATAATGAATTTTTAAAGACAGGAATACATGTTTTCATAAAAAATACTGCTAACTAACTAAATAAAAATATTATTCAGATGTTCATCATACCTTATGAAATATTTAAATATCTTGCATAGTTACCACTATTTTTAAAAAAAAATTAATACAAATATCAGGGTTGGAACTTTTATATAACATATTCCATTTCTATAATAATATTGGTCCAAATTTCAAGAAAATTGTTTCAATAGTTTAATTTTTCACAGAAACAAAGCGGAACAATAATAATTTTTTTATATGTTTAGATATCTCTAAACATATAAAACCATTTCTCTTCAATTAAAAATAATTGGTTTTAAGTTTAACATAAAGAAGTGGAATTAAGAATTTTTATCGTTGTCATTCAAATTAATGTCAACACACAGAATGATGTAAAAAAAAAAAATCATACATTTGGGATTTTGTAATAAAAATTCTTGTACATGATTTTTGTCATCCATTTTATTGTATAATACTGCAGCAAGGATGAATTTGATTATTAGAAAATAATAAATTGATTAAAGTAATTTTGATTTCTTAATATACTTTATTAATCAAATAAGTTAACTTTTACAAAAAATAACCAGATTTTTGATAACATTCTCAAAAAACATCTAATTTTTAATACACTCTTCGAAAGCTTTCAATTTCGAAATTATTGTAAAATGATACATTCTTCAAACCATCAATTTTACTTTTGTTAATATTTTTTTTTATCATATTCATGAATGCAATTACAAAAATGAGGAACAAAGAGGTTTAATTCTGAAATAAAATACATGTAAAATTTTTGACGGACAAAGAAATATACTCTAACTTGATATTATGTGATTCAATAATAATACTACTAACATTGCACAAAATGACAAAAACAAAATATTCAATATCTCAAAAATAGCTACAGTTGTTTCTAACAAATGTTAGTTCTGAAATATATATATATATATAAAAGGCATGAGATGCAATATTTTCTTTAATACCAGTACAAAGTATCATTTACAATAGAAGTTTCTTAAATGCTTGTTAGGTAACAATATAAATATGTGGGTATTTTATCATAATTATTAGTTGTCTTTTTTTCTACTAATACTTTCAAATTTCTTAGAGCTAATACATAACTGTGACATTGTAGGCAATGTGTTTCTGAGATTCTGAAAGTCATCAAATCTTTTTCTTAGTGTCTGCAAACTAGAACAGAACACTTTTGGAAATAATCTGACTTCTTGGGGAGTGTAACCTTTTTCATATAAAAAATTTATAACCTGAAAAATAATTCAATTTTAAAAATAAAATATTTAATTTTAATAATTAAAAAATAATGACAAAACAATTATAATACAACAATGAAAACAAAAATGATAAATTATTTAAGTGTTCCTGGTTTTCAATGAAATTACCAACTTTTTATATTACTCCTTCCCAATGATGTAGAATTACATCATATGCATATAATTTTTATATGTTAATTAATTTTAATTTTAGTCTAGTGGCCAATGAATTTGTGTAAGTGTCTGATTCATTGGTTTTGAATTTTTGGATAGCCTCATAATAACAATACTATGCTTTTAATATTCAATGTTTTATTGAATCTTTTTAACATTGTTATGCTTCTGGTATTCAATATTTATTAAAGCTCTATCGTTCTTTTTCTTAAATATCATACTATGCCAATATATGTATGAGCACTGAACATGTGCTACATAATAAGAAAAAATACATCAAAGTTATGTTTTAATATTGGAGATTATTTGTTTTTGCTACATATCTCTACATCAGTGTTGCATTATAAAGTTTTAATCTATGATGAAAGGAAATTTTGACAAAAAAAAAAAAAAAAAAAAAAAAAAAATTATTATTAGATATTAAATTTGATTGAACTTTTTTAAAAATGCCCATGTTAAATAGAATGTTCCATAGAAATTGTAAAGATTGTTTTCACAATATGAAACATAAATACTTTATTAATATACAAAAAATTAATTAGGTAGGAAATCTGTAACGATTCTCATTAGCTCAGTATTTACAGCAATACTAACGTATTTGATATCTTTTGTGAGGAATACACAGAATATTTTCAGAAAAAGTATTCAGCAAATTTAAAAGTTTTACATATTAATAATAGCAATATAATGTTAAAAAGTTATATATTTCTTTTCTTGGTTTTCCTTAAATCAACTGACTTATAAGCTACAATATATAATAATTGGAACTTGATTAAAGAAGAATGCATTAAATTAATCACTTAATATGTATAATTTTGTTTCAGACTATGGAAGTTGTGTGTCTTTTTTCTAACGAGTGAAGACTAAAATTTGATTTTTAATTATTTGGTTACAAAACAGACAAATATCAGCAATGTTCATATATGAATAAAAATTCATTAATATGAGCAATAATACTAAATTGATAATTTAATGTAATGTGTAATTTGATGAATTAAAACAAAAAATTGATGCAGTTCAACAAAATAGAATCAAGCAATATTGAAATGTGTCTTGAACAGTAAAAATAAGATTTTGTGATGATAATATATATATTTTTTGGCAATAGAAACTACACAAATTTGAATAAAATAAATTAAACTCACCTGTTCTAGTTTAGGAATATTTATAGTTTTCAACAATTTATTTTTCACCATTATTACCTGTATGTACTCTTCAGTGCAATCTAATTTTTTTGCCAAATAGCTAATTTCATTATCTCCTTTCAAAATATCTTGTGTTTGAGACCATCTTGCTAATTTTGACTCGAAGAACTTCTCTGAACAACGCAGCATCCAAGGTTTTAATTCCACTTTTGCATTTCTAGCAGTAGTGATTCGATTCTCCAAAAGATTTTCATTGTAGTTGAAGATCCAAAGATCTTTAACAATATACTCAGGACTAATTTTAGCTTCTTTTAAAATTGTCATCTTCAATTGTAATCTAGAAAACGGCATGGTTAAAAGAGAAGGGTGTTTGGCAAGAATGGGTACCAAATCTGCTGGATCAATATTTAAGTTAAATGATAAATATTCAATACGATTAGGAAAACCTATTTTATTGTTCTCCTGTCTTGCTAACTTTGAAGCTGTGCGCAATGAAACTAGATGAAGCGACAATAATGGCAATAAAATGAAAATATTAGAATGCAAATCAGTAAGTGATATTTTAACATAAGAACTCTGTGTTACCAGAATATAGTTTAAATATTTTGTCTTAATAGTTTTTTCTGAGCAACCATGTGATTGAAGGAATTTTATAACCTTCAACAATTCATCTTTTTTTTCGGAACCAACAGTATTTGTAATCTCGTTAAGTAAAGAATCAGACAAGTTAATTGCATCTTTATCTGTCATAGATATACTGTTCAAATTACGAAAAATTGCCCTTGTTCCTTTCAAAACTTCTGCTTGGACAAGTAAAACTTTATACTCAGTCAAAACATCCCAATAATTGCATCTTGATTTGCAAATCACTTGACAAAAAGTTCTAAAAGTTGGCCTGGTTAAATTATATTTCTGACTGCAAAGTAAAAGTAAAATAGGTTGTGTTTTCTTCATTGCCAACTGATTTACGGTACTTGATATTTTTAAATAACCTGGAAAAGAGAAATATTTTTTTTATTTCAATAAAACTGTTAGGTTAAACTTAAAATTTAAAAATAGCATTAAGT
This sequence comes from Caerostris extrusa, assembly GCA_021605095.1. NCBI lineage: Eukaryota > Metazoa > Arthropoda > Arachnida > Araneae > Araneidae > Caerostris > Caerostris extrusa. The sequence continues at coordinate 64,855 of BPLR01018079.1, read as the reverse complement.
ATATCATAATTTTAATGACCACAACACACACTCAAAATAAAATAATGTTTAGTTTCATCCTTTTCAAAAGGTATTATTTTTCTTTATATAAAACTATAATATTTTTAATTATATAATCACAACTATCAAAATAATAATAAAATGAAATAGATATTAAAGTATGCAAAAGAAGATATTTTATCAAAGGAGTATGACAGCTAAATAAGTTAATTTTTTCACATTCATGAGCGACATACACACCACACTTGCATGGTTTTTCAAGAAGAGATTTAGGTCACATATATTTTAAATGATTAATAATACTTGCATGTGAGGTAAAGACAATACAAATTATGGAGTGCCATTGGAGAAATATCTTCTTACACTCAGTTATAAAATCAATTATTTATAAAGTGTTTACAAAGTTTAAGAGATTAAATTGCATAAAAAGTACAATACTCTATGATAAAAAAAGGAATAATTAATATAAAAAAGATTAATTACAAAAATTTTAATGTTTAAATCCTTTGTACATTGCGAGAACAAAAAGATAGTTGAAAGAAGAGCAGAGAGAGGGAGATAAAATAAATAAAGCAGTAAGTTCTGTGATTGGAGCAATGAATTGAAAATACAAAATGATAGTTGCTTGGCCAGAATAGAAATAGAGAAGCCAGGATAAAAGACAGTTTCTTTAAAGAGAAGAACAATACAGAAAGAATAAAAAATGTAATTAGATTTTGGGCACAAATGTTTAGTTAGCAGTATTTATACAGCAGTCAATAACAACAGATTTTGCAAATTGTGATGTTTCATGTTATTTCCAAGATTAGGGATAGTTTAATTTAAAACAAATTTCTTATATATATATATGAATGAATGAATATTTAAATTTAGTAAACATTTTATGTAAAGGATGATAAATGGAAGAAATCAATGTATGCTGATTTTTCATACATTATAAAAAATTACACTATAACAGTAAGTATACACAAGAGTTGTATAATGCATACTTTAGAAAGTAGTACTTGAGGAAATACAAAATAAATATTTTAATTTTCATAATAAAAAAAAAAAAAAAAAAACCTAAAATAATAATTTTATATTATACCTGATTTTTAATTTAAAACTATTCTGTAAAATGAGTTCTGATATAATTAAAAAACATTTAAATTTTCCATTAGTGCATACAGTTAAGTTTTATGATAATAGTTAACAGTTTTATGAAACTCTGACAGCCACAATTACCAAGGACCATTGTTGTATATAATCAATATGATCCTAGAACAATACTCAAACATAAAACTACAAACTAATATAACACAGTTTCAGTAAATTGATTAATTAATTATACATTGATACAACTTAGTAAATTTAATTTTAAAACAATTTTAGCAAAAAAAGGACACAGAAATAATAATAGAAAAATGCTCGAGATAGAATTTCATCATTCAAGACAATAGAAAGCCTAAAATAAGCCTAAACTGGATTTGTGTTTGGTGATAATATATCAAATTAATAACACAATAAAATATTAATATTCTTAAAAACTGTGTAATTCAAAGAATATAAATAAACTACATTCAACATTCAAGAAAATATAATATAAAACCAAAAATGACTTGTTTTTCCTTTAATTTCTATTAAATTAATGAATAATAAAAAACATTATTTCTAAATAATAATGTTAAATATGTAAACTAGCAAGTGAATTTTTTTAAATAAAATAAAATTGGCATTTGAAATATCTGTTTTTAATAGATGAAAGTCATATCATCATTGACAGCAGAAATATTATAAAATAGTAATTTCAAATATATGTAAATGAATGAAAAAATGAATTTTAAACTTATAGTATAACAGAACATTTGAAAAACAACTACAATCATAAACTTGCATTTTAAAAAATTCAGAATGTTTTTCCTTCAAATGCAATTTTGTTTTTTGTCATGTAAAAAAATAAATCACAATAAAAATATAAGTTTACAGACATAAAGGCAAATAAAAATGCTTAAGCAATTACGATGCCATTTTCCCATTTGCAATTCTTTTGCAGACAATTTTTTTTAAGTAAACAGTTTGAAAGAGCATCTTAAAAAAAGTTTATTTAACAAAAAAAAAAATAACCGTTACAAAATACAGAGATAACACTTTTAATGAAAATTTTAAAATATTTTTAAAATAAATTTTAAAATGGGATTTGTTATGTACAAAAACCATTGAAGTAGAATATTTAATTTCATTCAAGAATTCTAAAGATTAAAAAAACCTCAAATATATATTTAATTAAATTCTCATTTGTTATACTTATTGGCATAAGATGACTGATGTAAGCTGCTAAAGCAAATGCAAAATGATTCAGCCACTATCAAATATTTTTTTTTTTATTGCTATAAAATGTAAGACAATTTACACTTATAAAAACTGAATGCATAAAAAGATTGACCCACAATTATGAAAAAAAAAAAGAATGCAGCAATCCATTTCAACAAATTTGGCTTTTGTAATAACCTGTTTTGTAACTTGTATACTGAAAAGCATAATCAAGATTCAGTTAAAAATTACTTTAGTAAAATAATACATTTCAGAGTGTTTTAATGCTTTCAATAAGGAACACACATACACAAGATGCAATGTTATTTTAAAATTATTCAAAGCATTAGTAAATTAACAATAAAGAAGAAATTTTAATGTGATTATTAAAAAATATGTATTTATTTTTCATTGAAATTTGAAGTTATCTCCAATCTTTCAAATTCAATAATTATTTTTTGATTGCAATAAAAACTTGATTTTAACAAATAATGCTTTTAATGAAATGACAATTTTTCTCCATAAGCAATACTAATATCTCTAATCTTGATCATTTATTTGGGCAGAATAAATAACAATTTTTGATTAATGTAATGTAAATGATAACAAGTAATACCGGTACTACATTAATTATTTCTTTTTTTCCCTGTATTGAATTACTTGAATACTATTCAAATAAAACAATTTATTTCTCTTATTACATTTAAGTTATTTTAAAAAAATCTATGTATTTAGTCAACCTTGTTAAACGACACAGTTACAGAGAAGCAAAGGAAGTTGTTTTAATAAGGGTTAACTGTATATGAAAATATTTTATTTATACAATAAATATTTAAATTTTTTATTAGTTACTACACTTACAAGTACTTTCTAGTTTATTCAGAGAAAATAAAATATTGTCACTTTTTTTTTTAAAAATTAATATTATCTTAATTTAAAAACTATAAAATATTAATCATTAGGTGAATTTTAAATATGATATAGGAATGTGAAGTGTGTCTCAGAAATTTAAAAACTTAAAGATAATTTGAAGCATTCCTATATGGCACACTTTTTTAACAAGCAAGCATGCATGCATGCATTGCCTTTATGAAAAGCAAAACAAGTCATATTTATAATAGATAAACTGAAAAATAAAAGAAAAACCAGTTTGATATATATTTGATAAGTTTTTAAAGTTTAAGATTTCTGTTATTTATATTTAATTTTGGTTATTTTATATAAGCTACAATATTATTGAATATTTGTAAAAGTTGTTCATCTTTATCATATTACTTCATTCTTTTATTAATGATGTTAGAATTTAGTATAATTTTTCAGATAATTATACAAAAGTAAGAACAGTATAAAGAAATTCCTTGAAAAATACACTTTTTTCATAAAAAAATTTATTTTTAATACAAAAATAAAAATTCTGTGTAACTTACTCAATAAAAGATATTCAAATGGAAAGAGAAACTTTTTAATTCCTGCACAAAAGATTCTATGAAAATTCTTGTATATACCTAAAAAGTTAAGAGAAATTAATTAATACTAACTTAATCATGTATGCCATAATTAAATAATTTATATATATATTTATTAAATTAGCAAAAGATACAGAAATTAAAAAAAACAGTTAAAACAAAACAATTAACTTCACTTTTCTTCTGATAAATTTATAAAAAGTATAAATTAAATTAAACAGTATCAAGTTAAAATGTATTTATTAAAAGTTAGCTTCATGGAATTATTACTAAATAAAAGAATTAAGACAATCTATAATCTAACAGAAACAATGGTTTGTGCATATCCGATTTAAGGCCACCAAATAAAAATTACTTTAAAAACATCAACATGAAAACTTCCCTTTATATAATAGATATTTCTTTTAGTAATTTAAAAATATTTTTTTTTTACAAAATGGATGATCAGTAAAATAATTAATATTTCAATAAGAATTTATTTTAATTATACAAACTGTTCACAGAAATTTCGACTCATTTGGTCTCTCGTAATTGATATAAGTGTATTGGTATGCATTTTCCTGAAATTTAAGCAAAGTTAAAAATATTTACTTTTGAGTACTATACTCAACTTACAAAAATAAAACTGTTTTCATGTTCTTCTAAATGTTAAAAGTAGATGAAAGAAATTTTTGATTAACATTTCTTATAACATTCAAAATACACAGAACATAGTTTATGAAACATATCTAAGATACAAATATACCAGTTATAAATATTTTGTAATGATGAATTATTTTAGGCCATGAAAGATGTTTTAAATTTGATGCAAAATAATTAAACCTCCCTTATATTATCATTTCATAGTAAAAGCCATATTCAGTAATAATGCAGATATCTAAATATCAGTAAAAAAAGTTTATGTAGTTTTTAATAGAAAAGTAACATTAATTTTTTAAACAGCAAGAATTAATCAACATTTAAAGGGTTCAAAATTATACATATTAAAAAAAAAAACATATATTTATTCTTTTAGTATAGTTAAACATTTAAATAATGTCATTATTTTGTAATATTTTCCCAAATGGAAGCAAAGATGTATTATTTAACAATTTTATGAGATTTATTTTTTTAAGCTGTATTTTTAATCAAGTGTTTCAATATTTTAACAAATGCTTTCCATTATCAAAAACTATTTGTCTAAAGTAATTGTTATCTCCAGTTTGTTTTAACATCAAATATTAGATTGTTTGTAAAAATTGTTAAACTTAATAGATCATAAGAAAGAAAATCCAATACACAGATTCTAATATATAAAAGCATTTATTAATTTTATTAACATGATTTATAAATACAATTTAAATTACAAATATATAATGGACAAAATTTTATTATGTATATCACTAAAAATTAAAAAGCAGTAAGTAATATTATAATTAACATCTCTAGAACAGAAAAGAAATGGCACATACATAACAATTGAATGTAAAAAAAAAAAAGTATTAACTGCTGAGTTGAGTTATTTTCAATACAAATATAATAAAGGGTTTGATTTAATAAAAATTGAGTATTTTTCCCATTAGCATCAAATGTAAATGTCAGCCAAAAATGTAAGCATGAAAAAATATGACAATGTTATGAACAACCACTTTATTACAATAACATTTTTTAATAATACAAATAAGGCAACAAAATTATATTTAACAAAAAGCATGAAATGGATAATTTTTCTGTACATGCTATTAATGAAAAATTACCAAAACTCTTATAAAAAAAGCCCTTTTTATAAATTATTTTTTGGTTACTTGTTCTTGATATATCAAGCTCTTTTAACTGGCCATAAAACCCTTTAAACTTTAAAAATAAAACAATACTGTGTACTTTGATTTAATATATTTGGAAGATAAAAACATGGTAGTTAACAGCTAAATAATGATGAATGAGTATAACTATTAAATTCAAAATGATTCAAGATTTAAAAAGCAAAATCATGTCAATCATGTATTTATTGTAAAATAACAAATTTACATGCCATACTAAATGAAACTACATTTATGAAAGGCACATATTTGGGTATATTTTAATAAGCATTGAAATATGGATGGAGCTAATTATGTGGAAGCACAAGGTATTAGTTATTAAATTAATGTATAAGCTTAACTTCAAAAGCTTGACATAAAATAAAGCTAAAGAATAATAAGATAAATTCAAAATCTGAAAAGTAATATAAAAGATAACCTGTATTCAAAACAAACAAATTAAAGCAATTTAAATAATTTTTAGCACCTAAGAATTTTTTATTAATTAATGCATTCCCTTAGAAATATCTCATTTTTAAAAAATTTATTTTATACCGTCTATGCTTTCTTTAAAAGCATCAAGTAAAGATGATATTTTTATTAAATTTAAATATATACATTTCAATATACTATCACTAAAATAAAGAAAATTTAAAAACATTAAAATAACCATGAATGGTTACATATTTTTTTTTGGCCTATTAAAATTTAAACATTTTAAAAATTGAAATATAAATTAATCTCCCTTCTTATTTAAAAAAATAAAGAGCAAATTATAAAATATTAGATGTTTTTCATTTGGTTTTTAATTTGTGAATAAATAAAAATAAAAGGATCTTAAATACAGACTGCATTTTATTAAATGTAAATGGTTAAAAATAACTTTTTTATCTAAGATGCTGAATAGAAAAAATGTGATAATCATGAATGCATAATTGGAAATACAAATATGCATAAAATAAATATAAAAATGTAGGAAAATCAAAAACATGTATATTTTTGATTTGCGTACACAAGAAGAATTCTATTTATAATTATATTATAATGAAAATAATGCATATTTTATTAAGTAAGAAATAATAAAAATATTTTCTACTTTAATTTGAATATAATTAATAATTTAATTAACTTTTTATTTTCCTCATGCAAAAATTAAAAATATATTGTACATGATTCTATTCAGTTAAGAAATAAATTTGTTAAGATAATGAGCTTACCTAAATATTAAGTTTATATTTAAAACCAAAATTCCATACCTGATAATTCCAAAAGAGTTTTACAAGGTTAATAAGAGTATCTTGGATTTCTAATTCAGAGAGCTTTGAATTATTATAATCCTGTTGAGACACTCAATTTCATTAGTAACTGCTTCAAGAAGATATTATATAATACAAATATTTCAACAAGTTTTCAATGTTCAAGTTTTAAATGCTGACAATGGAAATGGAATATACATAATGCAAATACATGTTTTGTATTATTAAAATTTAATGCCATCTCTTATAAGACTCCACACAAAATTCTTTGAAATTTATTCTGATTAATACTTTTTAGATACATAATAAAAATTATTGGTTATATTTTTGTTGTACTTTTATCATTAAAAAAGAGTATAATCATTACTGCACAATGCAAACAAAATAAAGTTTAACAAATAATTTTTAAGTTCAAAAATAAAATTGGGAAACTTAACATTAATTTTACATTATATTGAAATATGGGGAAAGATCACAAAACCCCCACAAATCTTTTTGCTCAGAATTTCAAGAATTAGCAATATATTTATATACATAGTTATAAATAATAAATAGGAATTAATAAAAATAATTAACACAAACTATAAATACATGAAACAAGCTGATAAAGATATGATGTTTTTAAACACGTTTTATTAAGTTTGAAAGTACTAAATAGCTACTTAAAAACAAAATTTAAAATACTGAATTTATAAATTACATATAATAATTTCTTATTAATTTCAAACTACTAATAATTTTTCTTCTAAGTAAAAGTGAGTTATATGTTACATGTAAAGCAAACTTAAGAACTCCTTATTTCATAAAATTTAAATTAGAAAAATTATTAATTGTCAAAAAAATTTATTAAGTATAGATAAAAATTTAGTTCGAAACGAGGAAATTGTTTTTTAACTATAGAAAAAAATTAACTTTTCTAAAAGGTTTGTATATTATATATATTGTGACATTTCACTCAATATAAAATATCAATTGCAGTCGCATATAATCATAAATAAAATGTTTATATTCTTTGAAAACAATGAATTTTAATTACAATTATTCAAATTAAATACCTAATTGTAAACAAATTCAAATAAAATAAACAATATTGCTATTAATTAAAATTTATTCATGTAATAGTTATAATGCACAAGATTTAAAGGCTTACAAAACTAATGCAAGATAAAAATTTTTTCTTCGATTATTTTAGAATTTTACACAAGCTAATCATATTCTTTATTAACAAGTTTGAATTCTAAAAAGGAAATTTTATTGACAGATCAGCATTCATTATAATTTTGCCATTCTGATGATCAATCTGGCAGACTAAACTAAAAAAAAAAATTTATAAAGTATAATAGTATTAAGATTAAAGTCAAATACATTACAATGGAAGAATTTTTAAAAAATAAATTAGTGATAAAACAAAACTAAATAAAAGAAATAAATATAATTGTTTCTATATAAAAAATTGAAAACTGGGTTGAAAATAAATTAAATTTATTTAATATTCACTTATAAACAAAATGTCAGATTGGAATACTTTTATAATTAAATTATAAAATATATAAAAAAACTCACATGCATTACATAGCATTATTTTACAATTAGTAAATATTCTTGGTATTATTTGAAGTAAGATATTATTTAAAAACAAAATTATAAAATTTAACATATTATTTTACAAAGCTGTGTAATGTTTGAAAGTGATTAAAATACACAGTGCATGATTGTACATTTTCAAAGCACATATTTCTAGTTTCTTCTCATAAAATCTCTCTAGAAGGTATATACTTGATCAGAGTCTTATCTATATCATGTGATTTTACAGTCACTTTTAATGCTACAATATTAATTAAACTAGTGTCAGTTAGTTCACTACATTAAGTACAATATTTGTTTTTATCTGTCATATTTACAGATTACAATAAATATTTAAATTATTTGCAATGGTCCCTGAATATTATTTCTCAAGGTATACTTATTTATTACTTTTTAAAGTAATTTTTACTTCTAAATAAACTAAATAAACTAGGAAAATATTCATATATCCTCCAAGTCATTCATGAGGAAGTGAAATATGAAAGTTGCCTTCTTTCTTTCTATTGCTTGCTGATTAGTTTTTCTATAAGAAGATGATCGAGTATCATTGATTGGCTCTCTAAGCAAAATTCCTCCAAATATTGTTGCGAGAAGCTTGCCATCTAGTTTATTCATAGTAGCATGATTCAAAATTTCACGCAGAAATGAAATTAAATATCTGAAAACATTTCGATGCACACGAGGAATTTCATTTACTACATTCCTGCAACTGATAAAATTATTGGAGCAATCTAAACATTTGTAATAAAACTCATATGGTATAACAGGTTCTGAAAGAGCTTCAAGAAAGAGAAGAAATGTCTCAGCAACTGAATGAACAGAGCAATTATTTAATTCATAAATTCCCTTTATCAAGTTTGTCTCTTATTTTTTGAATTTCATATCGCAGACCTGATGAAGAAATAATTCTTCTTGTGTTAAACCAAATTTATATAAATGATCAATCAAAACCCATATTTCTTTTGGTATATCAAAATTTTGAGGTTTAAGTTTCTGGTTAATGATTATACTGCTTTCCAAGTCATACAATTCTTGTGGCGGTACTTCAGATAAAGGTACTAATATTCTAACTAAAGCCTCTAAAGAAGCTCCAAAACAGCCAGGGATATAATTTCCACTCACTGTAATAAATAAATCTTTACCACCTTCTAAATGAAGGACTAATATGTCATAAATTTTATCTTTTCCAGCATTCAATTTATAAGCAATTCTTTTGTCTACAAATACTTCAAGTTCAACATCACACTTTTCACCAGGTTTCAGGAAAGACATGTATGGTTTAATGCTAAGCCAATCTTTACAATATCTTGTATCATTGAGCTTTTTCTTGAATTCAAACTGAACTGGAACCTGGCCAGTATTGGCAATTGTTATAATTTGTATTTTAGATTCAATGAAGTGGACATCTCCAAAATTCACTTCTAATTTATCTAATGTAACTTGAGGAAGAAATTCATTTTCAAGTTTATCAAGTTTCTTCATTACCTCTTCATATATCTTACGGTATTTTCCAACATCAATAACCTTAACATGTGATTCGAATAAAGAACTGACTGGCTTGTGGTCACTGTGTAACAGAGTAGGATGGCTTCTATAAGCCAACTGTTTAATATTATTTCCTTTCCATAAGATGCGATCACACCATGCAGGAGGACGGTTCTTTTCACTTGAATCCCAGTTGTTTGTATCAGTGTCATATTTATAAGTAGGAGCAAATGTTATTAAACCTTCATTAAATCCAACAAAGACTTTCTTCAACTTATTTTGTATAATTAATTGATCATGTTCCAATAAAACTGAATAACATTTTTTCTCACAGAGAGCTTTTACTTGTTCTGTATCTAAATCCATGATTCTATAATTCATGTCACCCATCCAGTAAATATGATCGTGATCTTTGATGTATTTAGGTGGTTTGAACTGCCCAAAAGCCATTCGAGCACATATATCACTATAATCCTGATTTCGCCTTTCGCATTCTTCCATATGAGCAGCTAGGTGACAATTTACAAAACAGATTGGTGTACGATGAAAATCGAGCCTTACAGCAACACCACCTTTATTACCCAGTTTCCCCATAATACCTGTTCCAACTGTTTCAGCAGCAACGTTTCTGACATGTTCAAACAATTCTTCTTTAATAAATACTATCATCATAATTCCTACCAAACGTATAAGCTTGACAAGTTTATAGCTTGCTTCAGTACTTAATCCAGCTTTTACAGCTTCCAACCATTCATCTTCTTTTGGGGTATCTGTGAAAACATAAGCTTCTTTACTTAGATCCAACTCTTGGAAACCAACAACATAAAAATCAGGAGGTTCAGAATCAACAGCTAACCAATCTTTTAATATCTCTTTAGGTGATAATCCATTGACATTCCAGGTTCCCATAAACACTGTATAGGTCTGCAGATAAACATAATCATCTTCTCGCATAGTCATTTGGAGTCTAACAACACTTTCTCTTGCTGCAAGAGGTGTAACTCCTGTAGCTATGCTTTGCCTCGGTAAATTGCCGAATTCTGGAGATTGAAGTTGCCCTTTAGAGAGGTCGGTTTCACTACTAGCCTGAAGCAACTGTGGATAAAAGGTACTTTCATATTCAGTAAAAGAATCATCACAATTCATGGAACTGACAGATTGAGAATCAAGAGACAATGTGTTCATAGTTTCGATGTCATCAATAAAAAAAAAGTGGATTCTTTAATAATAGGAATAGGTTGATACTTTGCAAGCCATTGGAAATCTGGTTTGCATCCAATTTTCAGAAAAAGATTCAGAAGCTTTTTGATATTTGTGAAGCAAAATTTCTAGTTTTGACATTGTATGGAAGTTCAAATAGAAGTTTATGCTTCCCACCAGTGATTTTAAGATACACATTATCGTCAGTCTTGGGAATCACTGCCGGAAGTTTCAATGTCACATCTGAAACTGTCATTAATTGGTATTGCTTTCTCTATACTTAAGTAACCTGGGTTTGATGAAGGAGTTCGTGTTTGTACTAAAATAAAAATACCATGTTCGCCGGAATGTTCAATTAGAGCTAAAACTCTATTTGATTTGACCCAATCTTGCACAAGACCCGCCTCAACGGAAAGTAAAACTTTATCACCGGGACACAGAAGTCCCTGAATAGCAGTTGTTTGATCCATAGTTAATGAATTAATTGAAATTAAATCCTACATTAGCAAAATATGACCTGCGCAGCACAGAAGACAAATGTAGAAATCATAAATTTATAAGCATTTAAAAAAGTTGATTCATTAAATTTAATTCAAATAAAATGAATTGCACGGTTCATCACTCACATCAAGAAGCTGCAGTCACTTCGTCGCACAATTGGAGATTCAAATGTTTTTCATTGCAGACAGCATTAATCTGAAACATGAGAAAAAAAAATTTTTTTTTGATCCCACCCAACAAAGGAGTTGAGTTGTATAATTTCTTCATATAAAAATATGCTCTTTTAAGGCTTTATTGCAACACCAGTAATATCCTGATTTACACTCGTGTCCATTAATTAAGGATAATGAAGTTCAGGAAAAGAAAGAGACAGAAGCAAAACAAATTTGACTTATTTGTAAAGTCTATTTATTAAACAAAAGGTAAAGAGCAAAAAAAGATGCTATATGTTTGATATAATTAATAAAAATTGCGATTTTTACCCTTGAACAGTAAAACAGTATACAGTATAACATAGTTATAACAGTATAACATAGACATAAACAGTATAACATAGTTAGTATGATGGTTAATATGGAGTATGTCTCCCGGACGATGCACTAAAGGCCTTAACAACGCCTAGGCATGCTGAGTATCAAATTATCAATCTGATCTTGGGGAATATTACACCACTCATCAAGCAATGCCCTCCGAAGTTCCGGTTGATAGGTGGGAGGGGTTAACGGGCTACAATTCGTCGGCCAAGCATATCCCACACATGCTCTATTGGATTCAAGTCCGGTGAATATGCTGGCCAATTCATACGGGTGATATCCTCCAATTGAAGACATTCGTCTACAATGTTTGCACGGTGAGAACGGGCGTTGTCATCCATAAACAGAAATTCAGCACCCATGGCGCCCCGAAACAAACGTACATGTTGTTCCAGAATGACATATGTGGCCTGTCATCGTTACACTCTGAACATGTAGGTCAGTTCTAGAACCAAGAATGATTCCTCCACAAACGAGCCATCATGCACCACCGTAACGGTGTCGTTCAATGGTGTTCTCTTGGTGGTAACGGGTACCTGGCGCTTTCCATATGAATGTCCGGCGAGAATCAGACTGCAAACTAAACCTGGACTCGTCGGAAAACATCACACAGGACCACTGTTGTGGTGTCCCCAATGCATGCTCTCTACTCCAGGTTAATCGCAGGCGACAGTGAGTTGCGGTAAGTGGAACACATCTGACAGGCCTACGAGCATATAGACCATTATGCCCTAAGCGTCTGTACACTGTCTGCCTTGAAACTGTCGTACCGGTAGCTGAAGAGAGCTGACGAAACAGGTCTGATGCTGTGCTCCATCTGTTTCTTTTGGCAGTAACTGCTAAATACCGGTCCTCATTCGGCGTTATAACTCGGGGGCGACCTGTGCTGTAACATCTACTCACATTACCATCCTCTTGGAATCGTTGCCAAAGCCTGGAGATGACACTCTGGGCGATTCAAGTTCCTCAGATACTTCCAGCTGTGTACGTCTACATTCCAGTAGTCCGATAATTCTACCACGTAAAAATCATCCAAATGCTTCCTTTGTGCCAGAACCATGCGGTTATTGCACTGAAAGGCTTTTAAAGCGCTTGTGAACAATTTTACTTCTTTGCCACCATTCCTTATATACCCCTCTCTTACACTCTCGTCATTGTGACGTACTATCCGCGCCATCTGGTGGTTTCCTGTAATTTGCATATTCTTCTTCAAGATGTGTGTGATAATTCTACAGGTGAAATTTTTATTTTTAGAGTTCAATTTCTGTGTGATTCTGAATTATCCTTAATTTATGGACATGAGTGTAAAACATTATGCTTGTGTTCGTTATATATAATAGAATTTTTTTTAAAAAAGAGTGAAAACATATTTTCTAAATGCAGTGTTTTAGTGTATCTAGAGCAGAATTTGCGATAGTTTAATTCCTCTAAGTTGCCAATTTCAAATAGTGGAAAATCCGAAAATCGGAAGGGACATAAAGTTTATGAATATAAAGTTACAGTCCGTGACACACTTGTTGTATATGGTAGAGTATTGTCCAGTTGGAAATATTCTCCTGATAACGCTGTCTTAAAGGGGTATACATGTTTGTGAAGGTGTTACGCATGTATAACTGGGCTGTCATGACTCTTCAAGATCATTACTAGAAGTATAAAAGTTCGTATGCAATCGCCCAAACTATCATACCATAACGATCACACATCTTGTGCGTGGATGGGGGGACAGTGATACGTATACAATCGAAAGACCTCACTGTGATTGGCCATCCGAGTGCATCTGAACGAAGGTGGCAAAGAGGTAATCGTACTGTACCGCCTAATACTCCTTACAGTATTGTTAGAATGGCTGAATTGGTGGACAATTCACTGTGATGATTCCCAAACGCCATTATACTAATGATTCTTTTCCTCTTAAAATTTGACAGAAATTGACGTTTTTTTCATTGGCGTCTTAAGGGCATCTCTGATTATAAAGCCATAGATAAAATGCACATTCCTTAACCTTAAGACGATTAGGGGTTGGAATGAATTCACATCAATGCCCTCTATTAATTTTAAGTAATGCAAAATCAGTTTAATCATATTGCAGCTTTATTTTTTTTTGAATATGTGCTGAACACAAACATTGAAAATTTTACCTTTGAAAATTCTTATAGTGCTAATTTTTATGACAGTGAGTGAAAATGGAAGAAATACACTTATTATTGAGAAAGACATATAATAGTGACTCAATTTCATTTGACACAATCTCTATTCAATCACCCTCCAGTTTTCTAGTATCTGAAGTAACTGCAATGCACTTCAGTACCTTATTCAAACTTAAGAGCCCTTCTGCCTACCATCTGCCACAATAACCACAAGTTGGACATTTCTGATTTTTTCATTATTTATTTTTTGTAAATACATTTAATTAAGAATGTTTAAAAATTAATTACTGCAATTTCTGAATTTATTTGAAAGGTGCAGTCACATGTTGGGTTACATTTAATTAAGAATTTTTTTTAATGTAAATACATTTAATTAAGAATGTCCTTATAAAATTTAATGTACTTCAATATTCTAATCTTATTCTAATCTTTATTTGAAAAATTTAATGTGCAGTCACATGTTGGGTTACATTTAATTAAGAATGTCCTTATAAGATTTAATGTACTTCAATATTCTAATCTTATTTGAAAGATACAGTCACATGTTGGGTTACATTTAATTAAGAATGCCCTTATAAAATTTAATGTACTTCATAAAATTTAAACGTGCAGTCATGTTGCATTTAATTATTTATAAAATTTAATGTACTAATCTTATTTGAAAGGTGCAGTCACATGTTGGGTTACATTTAATTAAGAATGTCCTTATAAGATTTAATGTACTTCAATATTCTAATCTTATTTGAAAGGTACAGTCGCATGTTGGCTACGGATTTCTGTAAGGATTTAACTTGAATCTCGACCATTTCTTTAATGAAAACCTGTGTTTTTTTATGTTATCTTGAAATAGTGCAAGTATTTTTGCTTAATAATATAAATATACAATCTATCGAAAGGGTTATTGAACTTTGGCTGAGTGGGATGCTTCATTTTTTTGCATGCTGCAGTCGTCGAGCTTCGATGGATGAAAACCAGTTAAAATTCTTAAATTTCAAACATTTTTCTTCTTCTTTTCTGTTCATGTATTCTGGAGATGAGGCTTTATAATAATACGCATGTATATGCTTGAGAAATGCAAGCATATGCATGCGTAGAAAATAGGATATGCATGCGTGCAGAGTAGGATATATAAGAAGCAATTACGACATTGACGGGATCGTCTATGAAAAGAGAAACTTTCTGTCGTGTAAGCCACAATTTGACGTGCTCCTGCTGAAAGATACCATATATTGAAATTAGAACTGGATCATATTGCTGTGATTGAGATGGGTTTCAAAATCTATGTGACTCACAAACATGAAAATGATTTTCTTTCTCCTCTAAAGCTAGCCACTCAAAACACATATGCTGAGATATTCTTTAATAAGGAACGCATTGTGATTTTTCTTTCTGAGAGGAAGTTGTAACAGTATATTGATTTAATAGTAACAAGATCTCGAGCCGTATCAAAGTGGTCGGTGGTGATGATGATCTGTAAATGTAATTTATTACCTTCTGGAAAGCTAAATCTAGATCTGTTTTACTTCCTACCTGAAATGAAAATCGCACGCAGCTTGTAGCTGGGAATGCAATAAAAGAGAATTATTGATAGGAATGTTTGATATCGTGAATGGAAAACAACTGTCTTGAATCTGCAAATTTTTACATGGATACGAAATCGGAAACAAAAAAAAAAAAAATCGTAGAACAATTACTAATAAATGAGTAAAAGGTCTTTACCTATATCCTAGAAACGCAAAGAAAAAACCACGAGAAGAAAATAATTACCAGATAGAAAACTAACAAGTCTACGAATAGTTGAGATAGCAATAACAGTACAGTTTGCTACCAAAACCAACCATCTATTTTAAGATTGTATTATTTAATAGTTGTTATAATCTTCATTTTTTGTACAATGCAAAAATATTTGTAAGCAAAACTTCAGCATAGCTGAAAACAAAACTATAAATTTAATATCAAAATAATTATTAATTACATAAGGATTTACCAAAGTTATATTTAACAAGGCATACTGGTGAAATAACTAAATCTGATGTTTAATAGTTCATATAATCATTATAAATCATTTTACAATTCCTTTTTTCATATATCAATTTTTATTATTCTAAAAAATAGTAGTTGATTATACGTAAAATATAGTGAGTAAAGCCGCATCTACACTTGCATGAGAAAATTCTGAGCGGCGCGTGGAAAACCATTTTGCTGCAATTGACAGAACTCGAAAAGTATTAAATAATTATTTCGTTTGTCAAGAATAGATTTGTGATTCGCGTTGAAGGATTTATAACTTATCAAATGATGGATGATCGTTCTCTCACAGTAAGAGACAATGTAATTTGTTATTCGAAATCAAATTGCACACACAGAAAAAGACCAACTAATTGTGTGGATGTGGAGGTAACTTTAAAAATACCTCAATCTTAGGCCTCTCTGGGAAGTTCTCCTCCACCTCTTCTGGAGTTTTATAACCCTATTTGCAAATACTAGAGAAATTATTAAACATGGAATGCAATTTTGCATTTAGTCATTTTTTGGGCCCTGCCATGCTCCATTCATGCGCTTTTTAACAATATAAAATTATTAACATTGTTAATTGCAAGTAACTCTGTTTTTAAACAATAAGTTTTTAAGAGGAAACACTCAGCTTGAATAAAATTGCTCATTACCAGAGGATGGTCATTCTGTTTGATCATCCCTGCCAATAGACTTTTGAGTATACAGATTATTATGGAAAATTATTAATATATATTTTTTAATTTTAAATCATAAGTTAAATTTTGAAGTAATAGTGTTTTCATGTATCTTTATAATCAAGGACATTTTCTTGTAAAAATATAAATAGATTACCCTTTTATATTTATTTAAAGTTTTATGTTACCATAATTGGAGTGCAACGTAGATCTACCTCCTCGTTGTGCACTCCGGGCAACGTTTGATACAACAAAATGATCTACAAACACGGCCTTCAGTCTGGCTCTCAGTGTGAGTTTCTTAGTGTTCTGCAGTGGAACGCATGTGGTTTGTCCCATTATCATCGGTGGCAATGCTACGGCTTTTCTATGATCACGATTGTCTACGCAAGCACCTTGACAGAATTAAACTCACTCCTGACCCTCTCTGTCTCCTGTTTGATAACCAGGAAGAAATGGATATGTCTCACCTTGCTTCCTGTTCTGCACTGCCTCCTGTTTCTTTATGGAAGCGTTATTGGATTGCCTTAAGTTGATGGATTAACTGATACCATTTGTTTCTATCTTGTTCTTCATATTTATTTTTTATGATATCTGTTGGCCTGTAGACTTGATATTGAAAATTAAAAAAACGTTGCTTTAATTTGTTTAAAAATGCATTTTAATGTTTAATAACATGGCAGTTATACAGTGAATTAAAAGATTAAAACCATAGACAAGTATGCGAAATTTTAATTTTTATATCCATTTTCCAAAAGTTCCATGCCAGCATGCACTATCTTGTGATTGATCTGTTTTCAATATGTTAAGTTTATTATCCTATATTAAAAGTGCTCAGAAACTTTCTGGGATAGAAAGTTTAAAAATAGTTATATAAAATATATATATATATAAGTATCCATGGCATATATAATATATAAGTTTATCCTGCAGATTTGTATTAACATTGACATCTGTTTCTTAAAAGTTTGGAGAGCTTATTATTCCCAAAAATTGTTGTTTTCAAAAACGAATGTTCTAATATTTTTTTTCCAATGCAGTTGGCAAACAGACATGGACGTCTTTGGATGCCAATAAGGGCTGCACCGATGTTATTCACTTTGCGTTACCCAGGGGGCGCATGTAACTTGATGGTAAGCCACGGACGCGGAGTAACAATGCCCCCGCAGAGCTCTACGATCCTATTAGGACCGGAACCTACGGCAAAAAGTGGATTCCGAACCACTAAGACCCCATGGGCAAAGCCGGGATTTGAACCCGATACCTGTGGTACCGAACGCCAGAGCGCTAGCCATTCGGCTATCAGACCCATAATATTCGAATGATGATATTTCAGGGAAAAATATTACTGTGCTAAAGGCAATCTGAATTTCATTTCGATATTTTCTATTTTCTATATGAATTGGATTTATTTTTGTTAAAAACTTTGCTAAAATAATAAATAAAAATTGAAATGATTAAAGAAATACTGGAACGTTTACAAAATTTAAATGATTTTCATATTTTGTTGCCAATTCAAAATAATCATCTGTCAAGGACAAGAATACAAAAAATCATTATTGTAATGTCACAAAGTACTTGAAAATAAGAAACAAAATTTTTTATTTAAATATATTTTCATAATGCAAAAGAAATTCAGAACTTTCTGTTACAAGGCGAAATATGTTTCTATTCAGAAATAAGTTCAAAGTTTTTATTTTTTACTTGTGTCTACTAAAAAAAAAAAGATTGTCATTTGCAACACTGGAGTGAATGCGAACTAAATAGTGTTTTATCTCACATATGTAAGATGCGTGTTTTCCAATGAATTGTTTATGTTGCCGACTTCAAACATGCTTATCAAAAAATAAACGAGATATAACTCTTTTAGATAAGTAACAATACCTGCCGAAAATAATGGCCGTTTCATGAAATAGGAATTGTACTTGATAGCGTTCATATGCATTCTTACAATAGTGTAAGCCATAAATATGACAAAATAGTTGTCTCCCATAATTTTGATTTACATGTATTTTGCAAAGAATTAAATAATAAATACTTTGATGATATACTATGCACATTTTTGATATAAAATATTTAATCTGTATTATGAAATAAATATTTTTTATGCAAGCTATTTTAAGTAACAGTTTATTTATGATAATCGTGGAATATTTTCGCTGCATTAACTTTGAATTTGTTTTATGATATGTGCCTTTGTTGTAATTTTTTTGATACAGCGAGTCTTACATATATTAAATTTATTTCCAAATAAATGCTTGTGTAAGAAAACTTTTAAATCTTATTATAAAAAAAAGTTAACTGTTAAAAAATAGGTTTGTTTAAAAGGATTAATTATGTATTTCACATATATATATTAAGATATAAATCATATCTTGATATATTTTCATATAAAAATATATTATATATTTCATTTCATCATTCATAAACGCAGTATATTGATTTGAATATCACATTAAAATATTGGATAAACATCTACCTACGTGTGCTCCATCACAACAGAAGTTACCCCTTTTTCCCTCCTTCCATGAGACCACATGGGTTCTTGGACTTGGTCTACCAAATGGGTTGGAGTATGTTGCTGTCTACCAAGTGGTATAAGAAATAACAACAGATATTGGATAAAAATCTTTCCAATTTAAGTCAAAAAAATATTTGTCGCTTACAAATCGACAAGAAATTTATTTACATTTTATTCAAAACTGGTAAAATGCATAAAATCTTCAATATAATTCAAATATGAACAAATGCAGTCTTACTATGTTAAAACGATTGTATGCTGTTGTTACTAATCTTGTGATAAGATGATTAATCAAATGAAAATCTGAAAAAAGTTTTTAGATATAATTTATTGAGAAAATAAGAAACGCATTATTTTTCAAGATAATCTTTGCCATACTCAAAAAAAAAAAAAGCTTTTTAACTTTACAAACATCTTTTGCAAATTAATTTTTGGATTGATATGTAACTAATCATGCACACTTTTTGTACCTCATAGTCATATCTATTTCCTAATTTGCAATCATTCAGCGACCTTCTTTTATTTAATGTTTCAACAGCAGTAGTAATAATTTAACCAGGTTGATGTATGTTTCTCAGTGGTAACACACTATTTATGAATTTTTATTTCACACAAACACCTGTTCCTCTGACAAACACACACGGTCCTATTGTATTTTATTCGACCAGAATGGCATTTGACCAGGACGAAGAGGATCTTCCATAGATGCCACACTATATTTGAGTTTTTTACTTCATGCATACGCTCAGGCGGACCTCCAAGAATTTTGTCTTGGAGATGGAATTTGGAAGTGAGGGTCAACAAAATAAAGCGTAACCATTGCGCAAGTTAAATAAGTTATATTAAATTACAATCAATAGAAAAGGTATCTGAAGTCAAAATTACATATAATAGTTATTTTATTAATAATTTTAACATTGAATTAATTTGGTTTCAATATATATATATATATATAATTGCTAATAAGCATTGCAAAAAAAAAAAAAATTCTAAAACAATTAAATTTATCAAATTAAGATTTAATCTTTTTTCAATTTTGCCAATTCCTCGATTACATCGTTTATATCACCTTTAGAATTTTGAAGAATCAAGTAAAATGTCGGTTCAATCAACAAATTCAGGCCTGATAATAAAATTGATGTTGATAAAAATAACACTAATTCATTTAAATACTAAATATTTAACAACAACAACAACAAATAATAATAATAATTGGGCTTAAGTGTCCCATAAGTTTGAACACGCACAAACATTTCTCGAATGGGTTTGGGAGGGAGGCACATACTTGTCAGGCAGCCAATTTCACTTTAATCTTTTGGATTTTCTAATCGAATTTTTACTTAGTAAAATTTGTCTCTACGCCGACATTAAAAATAAACATTTTTCAAAATGTTTATTTTTAATGTTAATATAATGCAGGATGTACATACATATAAAATAATACAAGATGTACATATATATAAAATAATATAAGAATGTACATATATAAAAAATAATACAAGATATACATATATATAATTTTGAATTGCAATACTGATCAAAGCAAATCAGCAAATATTTATTCAGCAAATCAGCAAATATTTATTCAGCAAATCATTTATTCAGCAAATCAGCAGAATTCACCCGCAAACATTTATCTTTCAAGCACATGATACACGTGCTATCGTCAGTATCACTCACATTACTGTGACAATGAGTTATAATGTCTGATGAATACAAAGTCCCACTAAATGTTAAGTGAGATTATTAGATTTCTCTATGGTAAATGACCTAATACTGTAGAAGTTCATTTACAATTGTGTGCCATTTAGGGACCTTTAATAATAAATAAAGGAAAAGCACTGCAATATTTCAACTGTCCATATTATCAAGAGGATTCAAAGTTTCATATCAGAATTGCACAAATTCAATCCTTATCTTTCACTTAATGGTTTAAACTGACCAATTCATACCACTGATACTATGAAGACATCATTTGCTTCTCAAAGTTTTACCGATATTAACATGTTAAAATTATGGATTGAATTGTCAGATGAAGAATTCTAAGTGCAGGGTTTAAAAAGCTTGTAGATCAAAAGATGAAATCAAAAGTGCCTGAAAATGAATGGTTAATTACTTGAAAGAATGATCAAGATACATGCATATATGAAATCATTAATAAAATTCGTTGGTATATTTTTGATATCTAACCTACCCTTTCGTTTGAAATGCAACTTTACAGATTAATTTTAAATTAGTTCCAATTTTTTTAAGATTAATTCATTCTCTCAAGTATTTCATACGAACAAAAGATATCAACAGCTGATGATAAAGTCAGCGATACAGCTTCCTATAGATTTATGTGCATGTTCTGCATTTGAAAGGTTATTATTATTGTTTTATAAATTGAACGTCTAATTTATTGCATATTTAAAAATAAATTAAAAAAATCTCGTTTATGTATTGAGTTAATTGTATTTGCCCCTTTATAAATATTTTTTCGAATTGAAGAAAATTTAAAAGTAAATTAAAAAAAAAAAATGTTGGCTGTAAAATTAGTATATATTATTTAAATGATCAATACGAACACTTAATCTCTCACTATAAGTTGAAAGATATTTAGCTTTTAGAACAATCGTGGCGTTTTAAACTTAAATAAATAAAAAAAAAAAATTAGCTTCTATAATCTTTTACTCAGTATAAAATTATTTATGCCAGGAGTTGATTTTTTAATCAATAAATCAATTCGTGAATTGATGTTCATTTAAAAAACAAATAACAAAACTAACAACAACAAAAATCTATTGAATAAAGCACAAAAGCTCCACTTCTCAAAATTCCCACCAGTGGCATTATTATTCGTTTTTAAAACGAAAAAAAAAAAAATGTTTGCATCTTTAAATATGCAATTTAAATGCACATATTTTAAACATGAATGCCCAATTCATACTTTAGTAATTCACACCACAAAACGGAAGATTTTAAAATAGAAATGAAAATATCTCAACTTAATGTAGAGATATAACACCCTTTACATATAAATATAAATAAAATAAAACATGACAAATTTAAAGTCCTTTAAAGATACGTGTTCATTCAAAAGGAAGAGATGAAAGCAGCCTCATAAATATTTTATCACTTCAAACACCTTGTGCTGAACACGGAAATCTAAGGATTCAGAATATCAAATTCAGACTAAAGCATGCGCTTTCTCTTCCTACAGCTCGCTCAAGGATTTCATACGAACAAAAGATATCAACAGCTGTGAATGACGTCAGTGATCCAGCTTCCTAAAGAATTTTTTTGATTTGTACGTTCTGCATTTGAAAGGTTATTATTATTATTTTATAAACCTATGCTGGTTTGATTTCATACCTTGATTTTTTGCGTACTGGTGTTTCCTTTAAGCGAAAATAAGGAAAAATTGTTTTATGCTCTCTGATCAATAACTGAGCGGAAAAATGTAGGCATTTATTTAGAATGAAATAGAATAAAAAAATATTTAATTACTTTATTTATGATTTTTTTTTTTCATTTCAGGTTTTTTTTATGTTGAGAAGCAGATAATAAAATTTATGATATTTCTTTAATGTTGTAATGCAGATGGATAATCCAAAAAGGATTTCAGTATGATTTATATATTTCCTTTCAGGTTTTTCATGTTAAGAAGCAGATAATGAAAATTATTTTTGGATTAATTAATTTAGAAATGTTAACAAAGAATATGTTTTATAAATGTCAACTGGCTAAGGTGGTTTACAAAAAAAGTTCAGTAATGATATAATGGGACTGTCCTGATGTTATGGATAGTAATGCAGGTGATATTCCAAAAACGATTTATAATTTTAATTTCAGATCTTTTCTTTATGTTAAGAAGCAGATAATGTAATTATTTTCGAATTAATTAATTTAGAAATGTTAACAAATAATATATTAGATAAATGTCAAATGGTTAAGAAGGTTCACAAAAAAACGTGACAATTTTTAGCAATGATCTAATGTGACTGCTTTGATGTTGTAATGCAGATGGATATTCCAAAACGATTTCTATACGATTTATGTTTTTAATTTGAGGTTTTTTTTTTTTATGTTAAGAAGCAGATAATAAAAATATTAGCGAATTAATTAATTTATAAATGTTAATTATAAATATGTTTTATAAATGTCAACTGGTTAAGGAGGTTTATATAAAAAAAAAAAAAAGGTATTTTTCAACGATAATATAATACTGCTTTGATGTTGTAATGCAGATAATATTGAAAAACGATTTAAATACGATGGATAATTTTTTAAATAATTTATTCAAGTACAAAGTTTTCACGGTGGTCAGAGCTAATGTTTAAATTAACTTATAGTAAAAAATTGTAAATAATTGTAAAATTGATTTTATAAATTTTTTTGCTGTTAGATAACATATTCTGTAAACGAGTTTAGTGATAATTGATTTTCAATTTAAATTCTAATTCTAAAGCGTTTATCCTAACTTTTGGTAATCAGTACCATATATAATGTGAAATAATTCCTGTATAATAAAAGCGACACTTAACAAAATTTATAGTATTCCATTGTAACTAATGTTGTTGTAAATAACGTAGTAAAAGAATCCAGATTGTTTAGACATTTAATTTAATTGTCAAATTTAATATCACTTAACTAATCACAAAAAGAAATTCTAAAAGAAATTTTAAAAATTATGTGACGTATCTGACCATCCTATCTAATATTTAATAAAAATTATTGCTGAAATAAAAATAAAAGTTTTTATTAATTATAGAATTTTTAAAAAATTTATATCTATGTAATTGATTTATAAAGTATTTTTTATGCCTGTTATTTTATGATTTATACACATGGTTTTTAATAAAAAGGAAAAGTGATGACTGATAAATTGAAATTTTAACTAAATTTAGCCTAATAAAATATGAAAATATGACGAAAAAAAAACCACATCATATATTAAATGACACACAAAAATTAAAAAAAAAAAAAAACCATAAATGCGTAACATATTAAAGGTTTTCGATTGAAGGAAGTTACTACTATTTCAATAAAATTCGTTACATCTAAAATCGCAATTTCCGTAAAAATTTAGCTTAATGGTTTCGATTTCTATTTACATAAACATAAAATTCACGCTTTCGCAATGTTTAAATATAGCATTTGAAATGGCAAAAGAATGTATTTTATATGGTACTTCATTCTAGTTATGCTCGGAAGTTTCCCTCATTGATATAGGGACATTTAAAAATATTTACAAAAATATAAATTTTTCTTCCCTAATTTAGATATTTTTTAGAACACTTGCTTTTCATTTATATCACCATATCATTTAATTGTTTTTTGATATTGTATTTGATAAGTGGTTAGAATAAAAACTATACTGATATAGGAATAAAACTAACTCATCAGATATTAAGGTTCCTGTCTAATTAGCCCAAAATATGGAAAAAATGACAGTAGAGCGACAAATAAACGAAACAAAACCAAAACATCAGATAGCAGTGCAGGCAATAAGTCAGAGCTGTCCAGAAGAATTAACGCGGATCAACTTGAATTTTGAAAAAAATTCAAACATTTTTCACCACCAATACAGATGTGGTTCATTACGCGTTTTTTTACATTACTAGATCAAATAATTCGTTTTGATGGTGAAATTTATAGGAGGAGCGGATATAAATCATAACAGTATGGGAATTAACGTACACTCAATTGATACTATTGTATATTAAAGCCAGAGGGAACTGAAGTAGTGAATGCTGCTCACCATAAAATCCCTTAAATTTCATTTATGTACTACATTTTTAAGGTTATTTATTTAGGTTATTTTATATTCTTGAAACTCACATGGAACTGCAATATTTACCTTATTCAAAAAGTTTTATATGCTTTATAGCAGATATGACATAAAGTTACTGAGATATCTGCTAGAGAGGATATAAAACTAAATGCTTTCTTGCGGATGCAATTAATTATTTGAAAATAATATATTGTAAATTTTATCCGAGAAAAGTACAAGCAAAGAATGCATAGAAATCATTAGAAGATTTTAAAAAACATAATCAAGGATATAAGAGTTAAATAAAAAAATTTCAACCTCTAAGGCGATGGGAAACTAAATAACATTTTTGTTTTATTGCATTTTAAAAATCATTAATGTTTGCAGTATAAATATGGAAACACAGTAACATAATACAATTATCTCAAATGATCCTTTACAACTACCTCAATAACAGTTTCACCAGTTTTTCTATATTTTCTATGTATGAATAATATTTCATATAATATATTTATATTTATATATCATATAAATGTTTTAATTAGTCAAAATGAACTAATATCTACAACCATATGAAGTGAATGGAGATCATTCATCAAGTGTATTTGTACTATACTGAAACGATTACTCCAAATATTTTCTGAAAAGTTATTTTCAGAGTGTCCCAGAATTATTATCTTTAATAGTAACAACCCATAAGTCTAAAAACTGCTTTATCTGGATACACATTATCGCATTTCAACACTATCGATGTTTTGAAACTCCCATTATTTTCAATTCTTCTGATACGAAAACAACGATAACGCGGTATCATAGCAAGCTAATCATGTCACCCACCCACCATACAACATATTCAATTACCTTTCCATCCCTGAAACCCACTCTGTAATGCCCCATTGTTATGCATTCACCTACCGAGCGTTAAACTTAATTAAGATTCCCCATTTCAGCAAGTATTTATCGCTCCCCGAACTAATATGAGGTCAAGCGCGAAACCCTATAAACGTTCGTTAACGGACTAGACTCAATCACTCGTCCAATCAGACCGTTGATTGGACCTCCCATCTCCATCATACAGCTGCAGGAAATCGTTTCCAATTGGTTGTGAATGATATAAACAACAATTAATGTAATTGCTGCACTTAACTAATTCCCCGTGTCGTTTCGGCAATGATTGCAGTCATACATTAAAAGCGTAATGCGATCTTTGTATTGTAACTTTATCGGTGTGAGAACAGCTGTTCTTTAGAACATGATTGTAAACCATTTCTCCATCTTGTTAATGGGTGTAACTTATTTGATGATAAAGAACAATGGGTTTGATAACGACACGGACAGCCATGTTCTTACAAAAATAAGGTGTTTGTTTAATGCCTTCAAACCTAAATAAATTCTGGCTAAATAACCAGCTAAAGGTAGAATTAAGAAAATAACGATTAGTGGTTTATTTGCGATGTGGTATTTATGCCAGTTTTAAGCTTATTTGCAAACTAATATGTATTATTTCTAGTGGTTAGTGTGGTGTACATTTATTTCCTCTGGATTTTAAGTAAATATTCCTTAAACTGTTATTGTTGGCCTATATTTTAGTTTTATTTCATTTACGTGCCTGCACAAATAGTAAAACCGGTTTAAGTTTCTAAAAATTAATTCAATGTGTGGATTGTGTTTATGCAAATTATTCTGTTTATAGGGTATCTCAAAAACAGAACTTCTGTCTTATTTTTAATTTGAAATATTATTCAATATTTTGTACATTTGTACTAAAGTTTCAAAAATATTAAAGTGAAACTTTATATTTTTCTATGGATTTTTGCAATAGTAATCCAATTCATTAAGTTATAAACTATCTTTAATAATTTCTAATTATGAATTGAAATTTTCTGATACAGTTGCTTTCAAAAATGCGAAACGGTTAATCTTTTAGAAAATAAATAAATTTTTTTTTGCTTCAAATTTATTCATTAAATTTAAATTCAATAAACAAATAAAAAAAATATTGTAATTGGGAGTATTATACAAATACATACATGATTATAAAAAAAAAAATTCAAAATAGTAATAGGAAATAATGTACTTCAAGTAGTTAACATTTGATTTCATTATACAAATAGTTTAAACTTATTGAAATTACTAAAAAGACTTTTAATAATTTCTAATTATGAATTGAAATTTTCTGATACAGTTGCTTTCAAAAGTGTTAATCTTTTAGAAAATAAATAAAAAGTTTTTTGGCTTGAAATTTAATCATTAAATTTAATTTTAATATACAAATTAAAAAGTTATTGTCATTGAGGGGGATTATACAAATACATGTAGATACATGCATAATTGCAAAAAGACTTAGAAATTACTGTAGTCAATATTAATGAAACGAAACGAAATGAAATATAGCAATTAATACAAATGGAATAATTACTAAAAATAAAAAAAAAATAAAATAAAAGTAGTAAGCAACTAGTAAGAAACTAGACATTCGAAAGAAGCAGCATAAATGCTGTTTTGAAGATAAAGATAACATTATCACTTTGTACACAAAGAGAAAGAAAAAAAATGAACAAAATTATTGATTTACAACCGCTGTGATATTTTGCTGTTCAGAATAACCTTTGAAAATATTTAATAACCAAAAGTAATTTTGAAAGAAATTAGCCAATTTTTATTGATGGTGATTACAAATGAATACAAAATGTTTTGTATTGTCTATGCTATGAAAATGATTATGAATTAAAAAATGTTTTGAAAATTCAATTCAAAATAAAGTCTATGTTATGAAAATGATTAGAAATTGAATAAAAAAAATGAAAATTCAATTCAAAATAAAATATTGTCTAAGTTACGAAAATGATCAGAAATGAATACAAAAATGTTTTGAGAATTCAGTTCAAAATAGAATATTGTCTATGTTACTATGTTGTGTTGTCTATATTAGGAAAATGATTAGAAATGTATACAAAATAATTTGAAAATTCAATAAAATATAAAGGTAATTTAAAATAATTTTTTAATTTATTATATTTAAAATAATTTTTTAAACTATTATATTTAAAATAATTTTTTAAACTTATTATTTAAAATAAAAGCTTAAAATACGCTAATAAATGTTTGAAACCTTACCGAATAAATAATTTTGACGATATGTTTTTAATTAATTTTCTGATTTCTTTTGGAAATAATCTAGAATATTTTGAATATATATACTTATAAATCCCCACAAAATTATGATGTATTTATAGCGTATGAATCATTAGGATTCATTATACAAGAATAAATGATTTTATAAGGATAAAATTGATGTAATCCAAGCAACAGGATTATTAATTTTATTAACATAATTTTATAAAAACATATATTTAAAATTAATCTATAAAAGATTTTAATTGTTTTTATAAAAATATAAAGTAAATGCTTTATTGTTATATTGTTTATATAATGTTAATATTGTTTCCTTTTTTTTTTGTGCAGATTTGTACGATAGATTTGTTCTATCGACTTTTTGATTTTTTTACTGAAATACTAATATAATGGGAATCATTTATATCTTTTATTAATAATTGATAGTTTAAATATTTCTATAATAATTTATTATTATTTTTGTAAAATGAATGTTAAAATTATATAGAGGAATGGCATGAAAATAAATAAAAGTTTGCATTCAATTTGATTATTTTTAAACATATTAATAATCCTGTTTTATTTCTTTCGTTTTTTTTTTTAAAAAGCAAAATTAAATTTTTTATTTTACTTCTTTTTTGCACTTCGAACTCACAGAAAACATTGAATCTCACAACTAAAAATGTATGATTTCAATTGATAAAAAATTGATAAAGTTTAAATATTTATAAAATAAAAGTTATATAGAGGAATGACATGGAAATAAATAAAAATAACTAATTTGACTTTTATTAAAAATTGCTAAAAAATTTTATTTCTTTCATTTTTTTATTGAAAGAAATAATAAATTTTTATTTTACTCCTTTTTTTACACTTCGAACTCACAGAAAAACATTGAATCTTACAACTAAAAATTGCTATGATTAAAAAAAAAAAAAAAAATGTAATCTTGTCATATTCTTTTTCTTGAAAATTTTACTTTGAAATAATAAAATAGAATCTGTAAAAATGAAAAGAAAATGTATTTGACTAAAATTACAGTTCATTTTTATTGAATAAAAGTATAGATTGCTATCGATTTCCATCAAATTTTGGTTTTGTGAGAAATTTTCTGTTTACTTCAAGGGCATTGATTGAAAGGAAAAGCATAAGATCAAATGTTCATGCAAAAATGATAAGCTTTGGCCCATTTATTTGAAATCTGACTTAGGAGATTGACAGGCAGATGTCGTCGTTGTTTGAATAGTCGGCATTTTATTTGATGTAGATTATTATTTTGAAAAAAAGAAATTTTATTTTCTTATGTACAATATCAAGATAAAAATACTTATTTTAAATATTAAATCTCTCAGAACATATATATAGTTTTAATTTCTAATATTTTTAGTTTGTATACATAAAATTATATATGTATATATTGAATTTTTTATAAGAGAGTTAAGATAAAATTATTTTTTAAATCAAATTTAATGTAATTATATTTCTTTGCTTATATTGCTAAATACATAATATAAAATGTATTAATATAAATAAAATCAAATATAGTATATTATAATACAATATAAAACTAAAATTGTATTTGACTAATCAACATCCTACTGCATTAAACAACTTTTTACTATTGTAATAAACACTGAAGAGACAAAAGTCATTAGCTATGCAAATTTTCAGATGGCAGTAGCATCGCGTAGAACAGGTTAAATGGGTTTTTGAGAAAATTTCTGTTCAAGTTATTCATGTGAAGAGGTTTTGACGTGATGATGACCGCGACGGGAATAGCATTGAACGCGGAATCTAAATGGGTCATGCCATTTCGGAAATCGTTAGGGAATTCCCATTTATTTGTCAATGCCGAGAATGAAATTTCAGGCAGATTGACAGGCAGATGTCGACCGCCTCGAGACCGGCGACGTTGCAAAGAGTCGTTGAATAGTCGTCAAATAACCCCAGAAATTTGTCTGTTAGAACTGTGCGGAGAAATTTGGCTTTCTTGGGCTATTTTGAAAATTGAAAGAAACATCGCTTGCAGCGACTTTTTCATATCGGTTGGTCCTTAGATGAATGGAAAATAAAAATGAGTCCCGATTTCAGTAAGAGCTGGTGGTAGGGTTCGAGTGTGGCGCAGACCCCCACGAAGCCATGGACCCAAACTGTCAGCATGTTCAAGCTGGTGGTGGCTCCGTAATGGTGTGGGCTGTTTTTTTTGGACTTGGTCCTCTGGGGTGACTGGACCGAACATTGACTGGAAATGCTTATGTTCAGCTATTGGAGATCACTTGCAGCCATTCATGGACTTCATGTACCCAAGCAATTATTTTTAAATGACATTGCGCCATGTAAGGGCCATAACTGTTCGCGATTGGTTTGAAGAAATTCTGGACAAATATAAAATGTCTGGCCATATAAATAAAATCCCAAATAGCATTTATGGGACATCATCGATCTATAAAATACAATCAATTTCATACTTATATATCTAGACAGTATGGCTCAATATTCCTGCAGAAGACTTCCAATGACTTGTTGAGTCCATGCCACGTCGAGTTGCTGCACTTAAACTACTATTTAAGAGGTATCCCATGACTTTTGTCACTTCAGTGTATAGCTGTCAGCATAACTTTTACTTTCTTTTTTATTTCGTTTAAACCATAGTAGCAGATGTTTCATAATTGGATATATATATAGATAGATAGATATAATATATAATACAGTAGGATTATAGATGAATAATGATAGGAGTGTAGTATTACACCTTAGAATTACAGATGTACTATATATAGTATTATATTATGCTCTATATTATTGATTTCCTGTATATTAATATACTTATGTTATATATATTTTACATTATGTATTTAGACAATATGCATTATTATAAATGCTAGTAGGATTATACATTAATTATCTATCTTACATTCTTTTTAATAAATCAGTAGGCTTGTTTGCATAAAAATATAAGCAGAGAAATATAATTACAATAAATTTAATTAAAAACATTTTTTATTTTAACTTTCCTATAAAAACTATTCAATATATAGCCAATAAAACCGATTATCTAAGGTTCTTATCCAATACAAACAACGTTGGAGTGTCCAGGTAGTTAGAGCATTTAGAGAAACCTAAAAGATGAATACAATGTGCATATAAAAAACTAAGAGTGAATTAAAAGTGAAACCTGAAAGTGAATACAATTCTATCACGATTCATTCACTGTATGTTTATGCAGATAATTGTTTGCTGTTCACTTTCATTCCTCTTTCTAATCTTTTGCTGTTATAGAACCTTCTATTTTCTTGCATGTTCAGAGTGAGTATACATAAATTCACTTACATAAATCTGAATTTGTAATTCCCTCCCTGCTCTTGAGACAGTGATGATATAGTAAGGTGCAGAGCCGTAGCAGTGGCATACCCAGAGAATTTTTTTTTTGGGGAGGGGGGGGTCAGGTGAGTGCATATCGTCCTTGTTATGAAAGAAGCCATTTCTTTAAGAATTACCACTTGGTAAAAACTAAAGAATACAATATATTAATATTTTCCGAGGACGGTTTAAAAAGGTATAAGGTTTAAGTGTAAGGTTTTTCGGTGTAAGTTTTAATAAAAAATTATAAAAATAGGGAACATTTAAGAAAAACAATAAATAGACTATGAGAACAAAATTCCTATTTACCAGATGAGGTAGAACCCAACATCGATGAAAAAATTAAGAAAAAATAATTTAATGATTAAGAAAAAAAAACAATTAAAAAATTAGAAAATATTCACAATTAAAATAACTTTGTTTAAAAGAGGTAAATAAGAACACAAACATAATTTTTTTATTTCCAATGGCGGTTGCAAAAGACCCACTGGAGCCATGTAGAACTAAACAATATAAAATAGCAATAGAAGAAAAAGTCAGTGGACCCATTTGGCTTACACGAATATTGCTCAGTAATGAGAACACACAATACGTGCTATTTTGATTTTGAATTTATGGAGACGGGTTACAAAACACCATGGAAAGATGCTGGAAACAACCATTCCAACTGGAGCAATGTTGAACTTGAAACAATATAAAACTCTAGCACTCCACAGTAGAAAAGTCTATGGACCCGTGATACCTATTATTGCGTTTCTACTTTTCTAGGGGTCCCAATACTTTCTTCCCACTACAAAGGTGAGGCAGAGTGAGCAGGACAGCGTTGAAGGTCAGCACAGTCCATAACTTCTCGAAGGTTACAAAGCCTGCATCAAGGATCTTCAGAGTACATTTATGCGGTGTAAATGGCTAGCAAGGTTATCATGGCCAGTTACAAGACGAAAATTCCGAACTGCCTTCATCTCAAGCCAGTCAGAAAGATTTGAAACACTGTTCCACCAAGACTTTTGGGATTTCTCCAAAAAGCTCTTTATCTATGTTGTTCTTGAGGGTTGATTTAATGAATAATCTTACATTTTTGAAAGGGACTTCATCATCAAAAGTTTGAATAATCGCTGACCCTTTTTTTGCCACAATGGGCTCTATTCACTATGCCGAAGTGGGCTGGCATCCACTGCAGGCAACTAGTCTTATTTTAGCAGGGCAGAGACCTTATAATAGATTGACAGTACTTAATAGCTTCAGAATAAGAAGCACTGTAGAATCAATCGCCTTCAAGGCGGGTTTTTAAGTCGGATAAAATGACAACTTTATTATTAAAAAAAAAAGAAATTATTTATTTTTCTAAAGTCTCATTTGTATTGATTAGAATTTTTCATTTACAATATCTGCAAGATAATTTTTTTTTTTTTCAGGGAAAATATTAATAAAACCAGTACTTTTGCTGTGCGACAAAAAAAAAAAAAAAAAAATACAATCTTTTTTTTTTTTTTTTTTTTTTGAAGATTTCTTTAAAATTATATATTAACTGAATTTTTAATATTCTTATAGATTTAATGTGTTCATATTAAAATAATTACCAATTTATCAATACATACTTATTTCAAATTTGTTCAAAAATAATTTTATGATATTGGATTTGAAATGATTCGAGTTGATGTTTCGCGTTTGAAACATTTTTGATTTCATGCTTCAGTGGGTTAAATTTTGTGCTTGCAAGCATTCCATCTAAGGAAAGTAAAAACAGCAATGGTTCATTGAAAATCATGAAACTGTGACAAAGTATGACTTAATTGGAACAAGTTATTGTACTGGAAAGGTTAGAGAGTTAAAATTAATTTTTTTTTTATTCTCATGGCTGAAGGAATACGTCGTTGTTTTCTTATTTTTCAATAACAATGAAATGAACATCCGCCTCATAGTTTCGATTTTTTATTTTTATCTCCTTAAAATGTTATTAAATTAAATTTATGTGCACTTTTGTAAAAGTTATTAATTTTATAATAATTAATATTTCAAAATGAGCTTTTCATAAAGTACGAATATTTCATAAATAGAATCTAATTTTATTGCTGAATTGTATCCTACTTAGTCTGAAAGTTTTCATTTCTTTCTCTTTATTAAAACTTTAGGCTTCTAGTATTTGCTTACAAATATATTTATTTATAATACATTGCGTAGTACAAAAAAAATTTATATAAATTTTTGTTACAAATGTTCCATAAAATACAGCACATTTTAAGCTATTTTCTCTTATATTTAATAATAAATAAAAACTATAAATAAGATATTTTATATAATAATATAATGTAA
This sequence comes from Caerostris extrusa, assembly GCA_021605095.1. Lineage (NCBI taxonomy): Eukaryota > Metazoa > Arthropoda > Arachnida > Araneae > Araneidae > Caerostris > Caerostris extrusa. The sequence goes on along the minus strand of BPLR01018079.1, from coordinate 30,863 downwards.
ATATTTACTTAACAATTAAAAATATCCCATATTTGCAGATTGATAACAACAATGCATTATGTTTTCTTAGATATAGAAATAATTCATAAAATAATTAATTATTAATTAAATTATATACAAAGTCGATAATTAATTACAATTTAACACGACATTTTGATAACATTAATTTTTGTTTCCGGCTGGCACTCGGGACTTGAGGTTTCGGTTTCGGGTTCCCGGCGATGTCCTGGATGTTTATAGTGGTTCGGAATCCACTTTAAACCGTAGGTCCCGGTCTAATATGACTGTAGAGCGTTGGTCGTAGGAGTGACAACTCAACCCCTTAAAAAGAAAACGTCTCCTTGTTGGTCGTTAGGGGGGGTGACAACCATGGGGATGCTGGGCCAATGAAGAAGAATTTTTGTTTTTAGTTGCTTGAAAGTATTAAATTTAAAATTTTTTATAATACTTAATAAATAAAGGCGTAACAATGCATTTTAAAGTTTTCATTGTAATAACTCAAAGCTTAAATTTATACACATATATTAATATTTTATCTGTATTAAATTAAAATTATTAATAATTTCACTATATGTTCTGTACATAGCAGTCTTATATTTACATAGCAAATAGTGCATGTGTATGAAAACGTTTCCCTTTCAGTGAAATGATGGGCCTTAGAAAAATCAAAGAATTAAGATTGTAGCTATTTTGTGATCATATAGTCGGGGAGAGTTTATCAAAATTAAAGTTTATGCTGCTTGTTTTGTCGCTCTACGGCCATCTTGTGCATACTTAGGCTAAACAGACCGGGACCTACAGTTTAAAGTGGATTCCGAACCACTACAAACATCCATGGCACCGCCAGGACTCGAACCCGAAACCTGTGGTACCGAGCGCTAGCCATTCGGCCCTTCAGGCCTTATATGCTGCTTCCCCTTTGATCACTTCATTGGCTGTTTTTTGTTTACCATAGTGCGGGTAGTGAAAGATTCCATTGCATCTGGAAGAGGATCTTTGTTCTGTTATTTATTGACAGGGATGAATAGCCGCATATAAATTAAGCTGTTTGTGGGCAGAGGAAGGATATTACGTGTTTATTCAGATATTTTGTGATATACCCTTGTGTGGGAAAAATCGACTCCAGACCTCCAAAAACACAATCTGCATTGCTTAGGCTGATTAGGTGTCGATATCACCCCGCGAATGGAAAAACATATATCCCTCTGGTAGGATTTTAAGACCAAACTCCAGCCAATAATGAAAAAGTGGAGGATCTGAAAAAGGATAAGAAGTGATGGTTACATCGAAGAAGGAGAACAATAGAGATCACTGCCACGATAGAGCAAGACTAAAGAGAGTGAGAGAGTAAAGAACTGCCCCATGATTGGAAAGAAGAAATGAATCGAGTTGTTAACTCCTGCACAGCGTCGACTTTTGAACTCATGAAGGAAATTTACAAGCATGATGATGTGCGCACCAAGTCAAGCATGATGTATGCCGTAATTACAAAAGAAATGAGTCTTTCCCTAAATGATTCCCGGCGACATTGACATTGTCGAGGCTGACGTTTTTTTTTTTTTTGTTTTTTTGTTTCTTGCAGCACCAATGAACTCCTGCTGTCCAAGTCCATTCTTAAAGGAACTGATCGCATAACGACTTCAAACTCAGATTCATTAACATACCGACTACGCAGAGATTGGCATAACCGGGAGTGATATTTTGATTTTGACAATTCCATTTGGCTGATAAGTTACTTAATGAAAGAAAAAAACTATGATCTCTACCCAGAAACCCTATAATCCCACCATCCATCGAAGATGGGTTAGAATATTGTTCATATAAATATAATTTGTGGTTATACGTATTATTCTTTTTGTCGCAAATGAACTATTCTATCATTTGTTAGTATTATAATTTTATAATGTTATTATTTTTAGTTGCAAATTTTACAAATCTGTATTTTGCTATTATTAACCTTATATTACAATGTTGTTTTGAAATCCTATATTTAATTACAATCTCAAGTTAGTATAGCAATGTGTTTTTTAATTAGTGTGTTTAATTATAGCATTACAATATCAATTTTGTCCAACGCATTTTTTACATGGAGTACGGATTTTATTAATTGCTCATTTAACTGCAATTTTGAATCTAAGTAATCTTCCATTCACTGTATTGTAAAACCTAAATGCTACATTTTTTTATTTATTTAAATCAATAGATTTTTTAAAATTTAATAAAAGCGTGTATTTCTATTCTCAGTTGTAAGTCTTGAGAGCTTTCGAACCTAATTAATTAATTTTTATTATTGGTGATCTGAGAATTTGATGATTCCCTACTGTGGGAGATATCTTTTCTATTTGATGTGAGAAGTCGTGATTTTAAGAGACATATTATTAATGGTTATTAAAGGTATTTTAATATATTTTAGTGATTTAGGAGTTAGTGAAGTGAGTCCTTTTGAGTTAGACATTATTATATTTTAAAAAGACTATTAACTGCAATTCTGAATCTAAGTAATGTTCCTTCAATGTACTCACTTCACTGCATTTCAAAAATGATATTTTTATTTAAATCAAGAGATTATTTTTTTATCTAATATAAGTGTGAATTTCTATTCTCAGTTGTATGTCCTGAGGGCTTTCGAAACTGATTAGTTACTTTGTGGTATTGGTGATCTAAGAATTAAGGATTTCCTACTGGGGAGATACCTTTTCTATTTGATGTGAGGAGTCATGATTTAGGGCATATATTATTATTAATGGTTATTGCGGTATCTTTATATATAGAATTCTTCTGTACATGTGTTTGTCACTGAACTCCTTCTAAATGGCTGCAACAATTTTGATGAATGTTTTTATGCTATCTCCTTTGTTGTAAGTACATCAAATTCTACATCATGCAACCAATCGCTAGGAAAATGGGTAATAATATGTATACGAGAATGGAAAATATGTTCGCGCTATGCACTTTATTACTACTTGCCATCAGATGCTGCTGCAGCATTTCATCGTATATACCATTCAAACGATATCCATGAAAATTAGTATTCACATACACAGTCCAGTCACATTAATGTCACATTACATTAATTGTCATTAACCACATTACAACTTTCGACATCAACGTGAAATAACCAATCACAAAGGCAGGTGGCAGCACATTGCAGGGGAGTGTATATAAAGAATTCCACTTAATACCACTTAAATACCACTTAATACCCCATTCCATACTCCACTTAAAGCCAGAATATACAAGAGTGTATATTCTGGCTTTTGACAGGTGGTCACATTAATGTGACTGGACTGTGTATATTGGAACATGGATAATATTGCGATATGTAATTTTCTACAATGCATTTTCTTTTGACAGGACAACGTATACTGGGTTCTGCTAGTTTTAATAAATTTTAGTGATTTAGGAGATGGCGAAGTTAGCTCTTTTTAGGTTAAATATTATTAGATTTTAAAAAGAAAATGGAAATATAATACTGTGAGAATATAATAGTTAATTAGAAAGGTAGGCTTTCTCCCATATTTCATCATTTTGATTCATTTATTTTTCTCATTTGATTTTATTTATTATTCATGAATTTCTTCCCACTTAATCTTACAAATATTTATTTATTCAAGAATGCCTTCTTAAAACTGAATGAAGGTCGTTTAAATATTATTAAGATGATTAAAATAGCTTCAAATAAAATGTCCGGAATTAAGACTTCCGGGATATGACACACATTCTTTTTGAATGCCTTAAATAGGAACAAATTATCTATTTTCAAATGGAATTATTTATTTATTTTTAATTCGTGAAGAAAAACAAAATGACGCTTGCAAGATTAGAGATTTGTTACGGTTTATCTTAATAATTGTAATAAATAAGATATATTGGATGAAAAATATATATAAAAAAATTACATGGATGAAAAATTTTACAAAAATGGAAGTTACAAAAATTGGAAAAAATGTATGGAATTTCATGAAAAAATTTTTAAGAAAAATTTAATAGAAGTATCATTAAAATTTCAAAAAAAATAATGATATTTTTTTATTGAATGGAATTAAAGCAAGGTGGGTAAATGAATTAAATATTTAAAAATATTATTTAATAGACATTGTATTAATATATTCTATTACTTATTTTAATAAATGAAAATAATTGATGTTACTGCTGGTAACTTTTTTGGGTAAGGGGTATTGAATGGAATTAATAACCCCTCCCGGTCAAGGTCATGAAAGATGGTTAACGAAATTAAAGCATATTTGAAAAAACAATGGTTACTTGGATCTTTATAACAATACTATTCTATTAACCATTCTTTTGTAATTATGGAAGTCACTTCACTATGTTATGAATGGAATTCAAACAAGATATGAATGAGCGATAAAAAGATAAAGGCAGATTTTTTCGTAAAATAATTTAAATTACCTTTTATACGTAACTAATACTACTAAGTTTATAACTTAACTATTCTATTCTTGTAATTATGAAAGTTACTTTCTTATGTTAAATATTAAAACAGCTGTATTACTAAACGAAAATGATGAATAAACACTTATTTTAAATGATTGATGTCCATTTCTATACAAATTTTCATTTATAATTGTTTTGAAAATTAAAGGAAAAATAAAATTGCGAGAAACAGCATAAAATGAGATTTCCTGTTGTCTTATCAATGCCCTGTATTTCAATAGATTATTCTGGAAAATACTGCTTGTTTTGACTCATGAAAATTCTATGTATCTTTGACATGTAAATATTACGTATCTTTCGTAGGTTTACTGACTCCTAATTGGACTTTATTTTGTAGCTACAAATTTGTCAATTATTTATCTTTTCCTGAAAGTTTTGATTTGTCATTTATTATATTTCTATTATTGTTTTCTGGGTTTTATTCCAAACGATACGCAAATGAGATATAGTCAGCCCCTAAAAGTCATGCATGAAGACACTGCAATCCTTCGTCAGCTTCGCCAATCAGACTTCTACCTACGAGTTCTCCATCACAACAGAAGCTTTCCCCTCCTTTCCCTCCTTCCATGAGACCACACAGGTTCTTGGACTTGGTCTAAATGTTGCTGTCTAGCAAGTGGAATAAGAAACAACAATATCCCCCACACGTAATATCAACCCGAATAACTGCAAAATTTTATATAAAACGACTGGTTTTATAATTATTTGCCGTATTTTTTACTCTAATATGAAATTCAATATAAGTTTTTAATATAAAATATTAAATAAGTGCATATATTATATAGTGCATGGTATGCGTGAGTGAGTTTCACGATTTGACTCTGAATCTCGCTGCCAAGTGGCCGATTGGGGGCCTGATGGTCAAGTGATTAGCTCTCTGGCGCTCAGTGCCACAGGTTTCGATTCGAGTCCCATAGGCGCCGGTCTCATATGACTGTAGGGCGGCAGGGCCGACAAACCCTACCCCTCAAAAAGAAAACATCTCCTGTCTTGAAATTTGCCAGCAGGCATTGGCCCACCATAGGGTTGTTGCACCATTTATGATAATGATGATGGCCAATGGGCTAGCTCTCTGTCCTTTGGACCCATTGGCCCGATAACTTTTCAGATATTGATGAAATATTAAAAAAAAAAAAAGGGATATTAGACAACTTTATCTTTATAAAAAATAAATATTTAAGTACTAGAAAAAAAATAGTTTCAGATGTCTCAATAATGCTAACCGGGACTAACCTGGTTAGGTTATTATTTCATTGCTATCATTAACCTGGTTAAACCTGGATTAACCTAACCTAATCAAAACTACATATAAGCGGCCTGATGGCCAATTGGCTAGCGCTTTGGCACCGCAGGCTTTCAGGTTCGAATTCAGGTGATGGTAGGGATGTTTGTAAGTGGTTCGGAATCCACGTTAAATTGTAGGTCCCTGTCTAATTAGCCTAAAGTTTGTTCAAAATGACAGTAGGGTGACAAATCAAATCAAACCTAACGAAAAATCTGATATGAAATTTTAATATTAATATTATCGCTTTCTCTTTTGAATGTTTGCAAATTTATCAATCATTTCAAGTCTTTAACTACCGGTAAAAATAAAAACACTCTGAAAGTGAAAGTAATTGATATTAACCTATAATTCTTGATAGGATGCAGAAAAAGAATGATTTCCTGTTTTCTTAAAACACTTTTGTACTCTTGAAATTTGTGGGAATCAAAGTCACAAGAACAAATAATGCTATATCATTACTTATATAAAATGGCTTTATCAGCAAGATTTTATCTTGCGGTGTAAATATTCTTGGACTACTTGAAGCCTTATCAGAAGTTATCATTCACAATATTTCATAAATTTTCAGATTCTGAAGTGATTTATAACGAATAAACCACCTTCGGTAATTTTATTATTTCCCTTTTACCTGATAATATGGAAAGGACAATAATTCCTAAATATTTAAAGAGATATAACATCTTAAAATTGACCAATTTATCGAATTTATTGCCGCTTTTTTTTGCCAAAGTTTTCCCTATAACTTGAGTAATGATCTAATATTAATTTTATATCACATTTTTTTTCATTTTAATAGCTCACTGTTTCTTTTCCTTTTCTTCATTATGAATGTACATTAAAAATTATTATTAATTATATAAAATTATATTTATTATTTCTATTTGACGTTTAAAATTATCTCTATTGCATATTATAAAATTAATATAATGTTTAACAGAAGCTAAATACTATGCAATATTGGCATTAAATAAGATTTTCAAATGCTAAGGTCGTTTTCATAATTGACATAAATAAAAATATTTTTTGTGATTATGATGATTTTTCGGCATGTAATAAAAATTTATATAAAGTGAAAAATTTACAAGAAGAGTTTCAGCCTATTTCTGGTTATTTTTATAGTGTAAGAAACAGAACTGTTCAAAATAATTATTTAATACACTGAATTCTATGTATAAAAAAATTTATAAAGAAAATGAGAAAAAAATGTCTTCGTTAAAAATATTAAAAAATGTAAAAGTAATAAAAATTTTGCAATACTGAAAAAATTAAAACTTTATTTTGCTTGAAAATAGTATTATTTTCTGAAAAGATACTTTAAGTACTTTTAAATAAGGTGTATACAGACTCATTGCTTTAATATAAAAGTTAAAAATTCCCAACATAGTACCACATTTTCTTAAATCTGCAAAGTCTATATTCATTGATTTTTCAAAATGTTTATCTAAAATAAATGTTATAATACTTAACTTTAAAGCAATGTTTTTGTAAATTATTTAATGCTGTTATGTCTAAAATTATAATTATTAATTATATTTGACATCTAAAATTATTTCTATTAAAAATTAATATAATGTGCAATAGAAATTAAATACAATGCAATATTAGTATTAAATAAGATTTTTAATAATTAGTGATATCATAAGAATTAAAATCAATTTGAAAAAAAGAAAAAAAAAACATGAAAATTACAGACTTTTGTAATTAATAATCTTGGGCTATTTTAAATTAATAAGATGGCTAACCATAAAAATAGAAAATTATCAGGAATAATAAAAAGTTGTTAATAAAAAATAACAATTAGTGTAAAATACTATTATTATAATCATACAAATAGAAAATTGTCAAAATTCAGCTTCGAGTGAATATAATAACCTTGCATAAAACATAAAAAATAACTTGTAATAATTATATAAATTATTTACAAATTCGACTGTATGTAATGTGCACGATAAAATAATTCTTCTTAAAAAGAGATTCATTTGTTTATAGGGCTATAAAATCCAATAAATAAAGGCAAGCAATTACATAACAGTTCTATACCATAACACTCTAAATGTAACACAAAAGTTAAAAAAATAATAATCAACCAAGTTATTTTTTTTTTAAATCTGAAAAATTTTTATTCATTGATTTTTCAAAAATATTTATTTAACATAAATATTATAATACTTAACTTTAAAGCAATATTTTTTATAAATTATTTAATTCTGTTACGTCTGAAATTACAATTATTAATTATATTTGACATTTAAAATTATTTCTATTAAAATTAATATAATGTGTAATAGAAATGAAATACAATTCAATATTAGTATTAAATAAGATTTTTAATTAATAGTGATATTATAAGAAATATTAAAAAAAATACAAAAACTTTATTTAATATAAGTATTTGTAATAAGTTAGGTAATTTAAAAATATTTTAGTTAATCGTTTAACTGAACATACTTAATCAATTTTTGATCGATAAACTTTCGTTATCTGTTACCTAGACACCAAATATTTATCGTAAAACAATAGAATAACTACAACCAAAGTTCAAAAACCAAATAAGTTTTAGAAAATATTTTAAATCAAATTTTTTGATGTACTTTATTATTTAGATTTTAAAATTATATAAGTTTTATTATTTAATAGAAGACATATATTTAAAAAAAGTGAATTCATTTTTGTATTAAAATTTATTTGTGATCTTTTTATCGAATATCAATTTGAATAAACATATTAAAAAAAAAAAAAAATTAAATTTGGAGAATTATTTTACATTAAAATAAATATACTAGAGTAATATACAAATTCAGAATAATGTATTACAAAAAATATTATTTGAAAATTTAAAAATTTCACTTACATATTTTAAAATCTAAAATTATACATATTCATTAAATCTGTAATCAAAAACGAAATTTCAAAATTAAAAATGAAATTTCAAAATCAAAACAATGAAATTTAAAATGACATTTCAAAATCGAAACAATTTTTACGAATTTCAAATCAAATTTAAAAATTTTTTAGAAAAGAAAATTAATAATTAATTTTGTACGAAATTTATCTCATTATGTAATCACTAATTGTTTATTAATTAAGAAAATTTCTTTATTTGCAATTTCTAGTTATAAAATTTTTATCTTATAACATTTAAGAAAATATTAATATTTAAAACAGATACTTTTAATTTCATTGAAGCATTTGAGTCATTTTATTTCATTTGAGTCACATAGAAAATGCTACAAGTGAAGACCAAAAGTGGGGTACATATTTAGTTTGCATAATCAACCCATAGATGGCAGCACGAAATAATTCCTTTCTAATAGTATTTACAATGAAGAAATACCTGAATCTACTTTTCTCTAAATCTTCCAAAGACATCAGATATTTTTCACAAATTTGTAATAAATTATAAAAAATTATAAAAACTGTTAAAGATAAAAAAGTCCAAAAATATTTTCATTTGCATTATTTATAATCCATTAAATCTACGGAAAATTAAAATTTACATACAAGAAAAGTATTTAACACATAGAAAATGAAAACTTTTAAGCTATTTTTTAAAAACCCAATTATGAAAGGTCTTTCTCTAAGAACTTTCTCTCTCTCCCTCTCTATATATATATATACATAGATATATATAAACAACACAACACAACAACATAAAAACCACAGAACTGACAATGAGTGAACTAAAAACAAGACAATTTACGCAACAGAAGCCGATATTGGTATTCGATACATGCAAATTGTATAACAAAATCATCACAGCATTCGCAACACATACACCTCGAAGTGTATCATATTCGCTCTTCCCTCCTCAAAATAAAGATAAAATCGTCGAAGATCTGATTGAATACAGGTCATCTAATGAGCAGAAATAACATGGTTTATAAAATTCTGTGTGTCTTTGAAAAGCTATCTTCAGGATGTTATAATTAATTTCTCTTGGGGTCTTATAAATATTTGTTTATTATACTAATTTCTTTCAGGATTTCCGGATTTCCTGGACAGTACTCTCCACACACTGTTATTGTATCTTTTGCATAAATTTTTGTGCCATTTTTAATCTGTCAATGCAGCAGTGCAGTTCTAGCCTTCCGACATATACTACTGAGCACAAAAAAAAGACCCATAAGACCCATTTTATTTTTTAAGTTTAAAACTTGGGGCTCTTTATTTATTCTTCCAAATTTATTTCATCGCCTTCAAAGTAATCCTCCGGACACAATGCACTTATGCCAACTTTTTTTCCCAATTCTCAATGCATGCTAGAAAGTCATCGCCAGGGATGGCGTTCAAAGCGCGCGGCGATTCACGATGGATCTCTTCAATCGACTCAAAACGGTGCCCCTGAGTGGTCTTTTGAGTTTAGGGAATAGCCAGTAGTCGCATGGGGCGAATACGGTGGTTGTGGAACGATATGGGTTACATTTTTTGCGAAAAAATCACGAAGAATCAATGCAGTGGGAACTGGCGCATTCAGTGTTTTCCGTTCAATCGAGATTTGACGCGTTTGAGGGAATTGACCAATCCTTTTGAAGTTAAAGCATCATCAGCGAGGTCTCTAATTGTAAATCGACGTTTTACAAGCACCAAATCTTTAATTTTTTGCAGACGTAAGCACTAGGCACTAATGTATTCATGTGAACTTCGGTGGTTGAGGTGGAGGGTCGAGGAGGGCTCTTCTTTTCAACGCGTTCTCTTAATAAAATTGCCTTTTTTGAACTGTTTACACCACTTGTAAACATTTCTTTCCGATATAGGAATGCTCACCGAATGCCTTCGACAACATTCTATACGTTTCCACAAACAAAATATAATGCGAGTTCTTGGCTCAATTAATTCAAACATTTCAAAAAATCGTCGGAATCAGTTTTTAGCGTCTCACAGAGCCAAGCGTAACTCAAACACTAATGAATATATTGACGTTAAATTTCTCAAAGAAGTCAAGGGTAGTTCCTCATACCGGTCCTCATTCGGCGTTGTAACTCGGGGGCGACCTGTGCTGTAGCATCTACTCACATTACCATCATCTTGGAATCGTTACCAAAGCCTGGAGATGATACTCTGGGCGATTCCAAGTTCCTCGGATACTTCCAGCTGGGTAGGTACACATTCCAGTCGTCCGATAATTCTACCACGTAAAAAATCATCCAAATGCTTCCTTTGTGCCATAACTATGCGGTTTTTGCACTGAAAGGCTTTTAAAGCACTTGTGAACAATTTTACTTCTTTGCCATCATTCTTTATATACCCCTCTCTTACACTCTCGTCATTGTGACGTACTATCCGCGCCATCGGTGGTTTCCTGTAATTTGCATGTTCTTCTTCAAGATGTGTGTGATAATTCTACAGGAGAAATTTTTATTTTAGAGTTCAATTTCTGTGTGATTCCGAATTATCCTTAATTTATGGACATGAGTGTACTAATGCATGGACATTTATACAGACATGCATATTCTAACGCAGTGCTGAATTTTCAGATGGATGGGCTTTGAAATGCAAAAATGCTTTTGGTTTGAAAAAGGACAATTTGAACTGCCAAAACTTATATAATGCCAAACCAATATAATAAGCAAAAGAGTTTAAATGATTTGTTTTGATAATTATTTATCCTGTCTTCCAGACGCCTAACAACTTTCATAACCTTCGGATACTCTATTCTTCCTTCTCCTGTTGTTTTCCCGTAGCTATATCTCAATTCTATAAATACTTAATACTTCCAATTGCGTGTAAATAAACGGTAGTAAAAAGGTTCATGAACTTTTAATTTATCTGCTGAATCCATCTGACTTTCGACTGTACTTTGAAGTAGCCACCGGCCCTCTCTCTCTCTCTGTATATATATATATATATACTGACAACTGGCGTACCGATTACTGAGTACCAACGGGAATAGACCCCATAACCTCCTCGTCTTAATTCATAAATAATTTACAATTTTAGTTGGCTACTTTAGGTTAGTAAATACATAGTCCAGTCACATTAATGTGACCATCTGTCAAGAGCCAGAATAACCACCTTTGGTAGAGCGGACCGCTGCGAGACATGCAGGAAGAGATTCAATTAGGTTTCTGAAGGTGTTCACTGGGATGTTGAGCCATGCCGACTCCAGTGTTGTGGCCAGCTGCTCTAGATTATGCGGTTGAGGATCCCTGGCGCGATCAACCCGATCGAGGGGGTCCCACAGATTCTCGATTGGGTTTAAATACGGTGAGTTTGCTGGCCAGGGGAGTACGGTAAACTCATCCTGGTGCTCTTCGAACCCCGCACATACACTGCGAGCTGTATGACACCTCGCATTGTCCTGCTGGTAGATGCCATCATTCTGAGGAAAAATAATTCGCATGTAGGGGTGGACATAGTCCGCAAGGACAGAGGCGTACTTGTGATGATCCATCGTGCCTTCCACAATTATGATTGCTCCCAGTGAATGCCAGGAAAACATTCCCCAAACCATAATGCTCCCTCCTCCAGCTTGGATCCCTCTGGCAATTGTTGCGGGGTGTTTTCAGCCGTTTCACGCCGTATACGCCAACATCCATCTGTCCGATGGAGCATAAATCTTGATTCATCGGAAAAAGCCACTCTGAGGACGTCCAGTTTCGGTACTGGCGTGCAAATTCCAGCCTTCGTCGCCGATGAACAGCAGTCAGCATACGGGCATTAACCAGGTGTCTATTACGGAGGCCCATGCGCAGCAACGTTCGCTGAACCATTGTTGAGGATACACTCTTGGTTGCCCCTTGGTTCATCTGGGCGATGAGTTGCTCAACAGTTGCACGTCTGTTCACCCTAACTTTCGTTCCGTTCTCCGCTTCATTCGCCGCTCATCTATAGCCCGCGGTGCCACATGTGCCACGCCGCTGATTTTGGATAGTGCCATTTTGTCATGAACGGTATACTTTTACCACGGCGGCAGGCCAACAGTTCACAAAATTAGCCGTTTCCGAAATGCTTCCGCCCTTGGCTCGAAAGCCAATAATCATGCCCTTTTGGACGACGGATAAATCGCTACGTTTCTGCATTATGCCAACGATTGAAATGCTTTCCGATGCCCTAGGACATCCTTTATATACACTCCACTGCAATGTTGTGATTGATTTTCACGTTGACGTCGAAAGTAGGTGGTGGACACATTAATGTGACTGGACTATGTATGTTAAAAGATAAAGTCTCCAGAAATTAAAATATAGCATTCAAAAATTAAAAATACTAAAAATAAATAAAAGTAAGATAAAAAAAAATAAAATTAAAATTAAAAGATTTTAAGTTAAAATTCGGTACAATTAGGGACCAGTTATCGATGCCATAAAACTATTGAAAAAGATAACATTTTGTGATTGCTGAAAGTGTGGGATCCGTAACTATGATCTGAAAGGTAAAGCATTAATAGCCCCTCCCCCTCAGAAAAAAAAAAAGTCGATCTCGGAACCAAAGTTATGGTGTTATATTTTTTTTTTATATATTTGTAAATATTTTTTTTTCGTTTTTTTTTCGATAAGATAATTTTTTATTCCTTTTAATTTACCCAAAAAAAAAGTAAAAAAAAAAAATCTAACTGTGTCACTATCCGGCAAAAGAGTCAATTTGCGCAACTTAGCAGAATAGCGAAAGGGCTCTGGGTTTAGATTCGAAACTAATAATAATACCTATATTTATATATATATACATACATAATATATACATACATATATATACATACATAAAGAGCACAGCATAGAAAAAAGACAATTTTTTTACAACACAATGCACAACAGTATATTTAAATTAATGAAACTATTATAGAATTTGCTATATATAAAAACACAAAAAAAAGCAGTAAATGGTTTAATATCCGAAATGATTATAAGATTCAGCAACAATCAAGTCATTAGACAAATACAAATTACAAGAGGCTGGACATCTAGAACTGCATTAACGGACAAAAGAAGAACACAAAATATACAATAACAGGATGCTAGACATGTTATCACAGTCTGGGTACATACATATTTATCTCTTTCTATATATATGTATCCAAGTAAATCCACCACATAATTAAAGACCTCCATAGAACTTGTTGTGTGTTACACCTTTAGTCATATCCAGATTAGAAACCGTGGTTTAACGTACGTTCGGCAAATTGGTTTTGGAAAACAAGTCTTGTTTCCTTCCTTAACTAGAAAGTGAATAGTAATTCTTATTTGTTATGCTGTTTATTATATGATCTACTATTTATTCAGTGATATACTATGATATGTATTCTATAATATTTATTCTAATTTGGTGAAAATTCATAATAATTTAGAAATCCCTAAAATATTAAAAATTAATAAAGAAAAGAAAATTCAATTAAATAAAATAAAAAAATTTTTCCGTAAAGATTTGCTAAAAAAAAAAAAATTGGAATAACAAAAACTGAAATTTAGTTTGAAAATTGAACATTCATATTATTTATAAAAAAAAAGGAAAAAAAGTTTAATTTTTATTAAAATGTTTTAAAAAATAAATAAATTGATTTTAGCTAAATAAGCAATAAACATCAATATAGGAGTAAAATAATTAGAAATGAAGAAAATTAAAAATTTTTGTTTTAGTACTGTGGTACTAATAATTTATTAGTAAGTATTTTTATATATCATAATTTAAATATCAGGAAGCTGAAAATTACTTTATAATTATAAAAAAAATATATGCATAACATAACATAACATAATATTCAAATAATAAAATAATAAACATTATTATTCGTATAAAAATTAAATTAAATTTTAATTTTTTAAATAAATAATAAATAATAATAAAAATAATAATAAACTGCTTTGCAAATCTAGTTTCTGGTAAATAAATTTTTTTATACGATATTTTCTAAACATCAAAATGCTTTAGGAGATTAAAAAAAATGATGACATAAAACCAAAATATTTTATTCTGACAAATTCTTTTTCTTATATACTAGTATTACCTAAATAACATAAAAATGATGAACTTAAAAACAAACAGAAAATGTGTATCTAACCGCTTAGAAAAAGATGAAACCGAAAGAAAAACACATATTTCTTCTCGTATTTTTATCTGTGGCAATAGCTTTCATCGTGTGACGCCACGATTCAGCTGCTAATAGAATTTTTTTCGTTTCGGCCACAGAAAGCTGTCAAAATATCTTCTGATTATGGGACTTTGGGGAAGAAAATTTCTTTCTGTGGAGATTGAAATAATGGATTTATGAAGGCAAAGGGATAATTTTGGTATAACTTCAGGGGAAAAAAAAAATAATCCCTCCAATTCCGAGTAATCTTCGATTTTTTTTTTTATCTGGAAAATATTTCTTGAGAAAGAGCTTTTACAAAAATTGCACGTGTAAGTATCAGTCATATATTTTTTTTTTATAAATAATCAATCAATTATTATACCCAACTGATGGCTTGACATTTCTATCAAGAACACTTTATTTGTAACAAATCGGTTTCTTTTTTTTCCTACCCAAGTGAATCACAGTTTATGTTTTTCAGATATTAAATTTTTTGTGGAAGTACATGACTTGTTTTAAACATTAACAGTACCATTAACATACATTAATTCTTATTTTAAACATTAACAGCAACATTGAGTCTTATTTTAAGCATCAACAGCAACATTATTAAACCTTATATGAAACATTAATAGTAACATTAACATACATTATTAATAGTAACATTAACATACATAGCATTGTCTTATTAAAGAGTAAATTGTCATAGATAGTTTTAGTTTCTGATTGAAAATAAAACAGAAAAAAATCAAAATAGAAATTGCTTGAAAATCTAGTTTCTGTAAACTTTTTATACTATATTTTCTAAATATCATAATGCTTTAAATAAAAAAATGGTGTCGTAAAAACCAAAATATTTTTTTCTGATAAATTCTTTTTTTATACGAGTATATTATCTAAATAATATAAAAATGATGAACTTTTTTAAAAAAAAAAAAAAAGGTGTATCAAACTGCTTAGAAAAAGATGAAACCGAAAGAAAACACATATATTTCTTCTTGTATTTTTATCTGTGGCAATAGCTTTCATCGTGTGACGTCATGATTCAGCTGCTAATAGAATTTTTCGTTTCGGCCATAGAAAGCTGTCAAAATATCTTCTGATTATGGGACTTTGGGGAAGAAAATTTTTTCTGTGGAGATTGAAATAATGGATTTATGAAGGCAAAGGGATAATTTTGGTATAACTTTAGGGAAAAAATATAATCCCTCCAATTCCGAGTAATCTTCGATTTTTTTTTTTTTATCTGGAAAATATTTCCTGAGAAAGAGCTTTACAAAAATTGCACGTGTAAGAATCAGTCATATATTTTTTTTTTAAATAATCAATCCATTATTATACCCCTCTGATGGCTTGACATTTCTTTCGAGAACACTTTCGTTATTTTTAACAAATCGGTTTCTTTTTGTTACCTACCAAAGTAAATCACAGTTGGTGTTTTTCAGATATTAAATTTTTTGTAGAAGTACATAAGTTTTATTTTAAACATTACAGTAACATTAAGTCTTATTTTAAACAATAAGAGGAATATTAACATACATTAAGTCTTATTAAAGATTAAATTGCAATACATAACTTGTTTTAAAAAAGACATTAAAATATACTTTTAATTAAATGTATGTAGAACAATCTTGAAGTTAATAGACTGGACTTATAAGCTAATAGAGTTCACTTAGCCTAGGAGTCTCACTAGTCTAATCAAAAGTTTATCTCGGAGATAAGCACGATAAACAAGTAAGCCAGAAGGAAGGAAAGGAAGGTTGGAGGATGAAGCAGAAAGGTATGAATTTTAAAATATTGCCTATTGGATTGTTTGTTTCAAATTGGCATGGGTTTCGTGGTCAAAGTTGATTTACCAAAGTGATACACCTTTAAAAAGAGGGCTAAAATGTTTTACAGATAGACAGATACGAAAATAGATACTTGCTATTTCTTATCCCACTTGATAGATAGACATCTAGACTAAGTCCAAGAACATGTGGTCTCATGGAAGGAGGCAAAGGGGCAGCGTCTGTTGTAATGGAGCACCCGTAGGTAAAAGTCTGACTTTGCTATGTGATTCTGAAGAAGGAAGACAGTGCCTTCAGATGGATTTTTTAGGGAGTGCTATTCACCTTGGCCCTAATTCTAACCAGCAGCGAGCTTTGCCACTGAGCCACGAGTTGGACAGAATAGATACTTAGATCTATTGAGAAAGAAATCTTCTATTCACAATCAAATGCATAACATAAAATAAAGCATCTGAAAATTTCTATTATTTTAAATAATTTTTAGCTGAATAATGAATTATCTGTAGAAATTAGATATTAAAAAATGATTTTCATTACTTTATGAAGTTCAAGAATATAAATGTTTTAAAAATTGATTATTATATTCTTTAATCATTATTCATAATAAAATATTACATTATTATCAAAATGTTTGTGCAATCGTTAAATCAGTTTGTTAAATTAGCTATAAAAGGTATCTGGATTCCCTTTATCCCTTGAATAAAAATGTTTTCTTTATATCTTTCTTAAATTTGACTCCATGGTCAATTCGAATGTTTAAAACATCCAAAATCGATTTTTTAATCTCTTCGAAAGACCAATTTTTACACAAATGAAGTTCTGACGAACTCCTCTGACATCTAATAGCATGGTTTTGAGTTTACTATTGCAATCCTAGAAGAATTTTGGAAAGAGATATTATATTTATAGTATCTCTTTCCAAAATTCTAAGAATTTGATTTTGAAACAATATATTTTATTCAGCATCGTCACTATGCTTTGGGATAACATTTGATTGATTTTCAATTTTAATGAAGTGCTTATAACCAATATTTTTCAAGTTGATAAACTTAATTTAATTAAAAGTTCAATTAATCGGTTTACAATAAATGCATTTAACGATTTTTCTTCTCTGTGTTCTTCGTTATAGTAAAATTCTTTAGCATCGGAAGTTAATCAAGAATTGGTAAATCAAATCATTTTTTTAGTAGTCTGTTAATTTTCCTAAATTGAAAATATTGATTTTCTAAAGTTCCCGTATGCTTCCTTTTTGAAGAGGTTTTAAAAATAATGACATTCGTAAATCTCGTATCATTGCATATTCATAATAATTTTTGTTTCAAATATTCAGTACAATACACTAAAATCCATATAGATTATGTGAATCAGAGAGCAACACTCAATAACTGAATAACAGTCAGAACAAATAAAATAATTTTTTAAAAGAAAGCAAATAAAACACTTTTAATAAGTTTTCATCTGTACAAAAATGCATAATGTGTCTAAATCAGTATGTTCTTCCAGTGAGTAAACAAGGCTAGAAAAATGAAATCTATGCACGAAGCTCAAATACAAGCACAGGCACACCCTTTAGATGACAAACTGTCATATAAAGAGAAAATATTGATACATCTATACACAGGTCCATACAATTAATTTCGTTGATTATTTTTCTTGAGAAAAAATTAGAAAAATAATTTTTATTTATTTATTTAAGATTACTTAGTTATACTAATTATACCAGCAGTGATAGAAATAATCTTTTGAAATGCTATTCATAAATAAGCAAAATTAAAAAATTCAGAGGTATTGGCCTTAAAAGAATACACCCTCTACTAACTCATTATTCATTACATAACAATGAGTCGAACTCACTGAAAGGTTGTGAATTCACTAAAAGCAACCTTTTCTAAAGTTCTTGATTTTGAAAAAGTCCTTGATTTCTAATTATGAAAAATTAATTTTCTGAAAACTTTGTCATAGAAATTTCAAGACGGACAATAAATATGTTAATGTACTAATTAATCAATTGTTGTAACAAAGAAATTAAAATTATTAGGCTAGCACAAATAACACACCCAAATTTCAGCAAGAAAGTTCAGAGGTCGAAAATTTACCTACATAGAAAAAAAAATAATGTACGATTAATTATGTATTTCCTTTATTATAAACGTAGTTTATTGCTTTCTAAATCACGAGATCCTAATCTTTTGAGCGTTTTTGGCGAGATAAAATATGTTAAGACAATAAAAAAATAATATAACGTTATTTTCTTGAAGCTGCTAGTTGAATAAGTTTTTTTTTTTTTTATGTAGGTAGTAGTTTGGTAGTTATTTTTTTATGTTGAATAAAAAAATATAATGCTTTTGCTTATCCTCAATGGTTTAGGGCCCTAAACCACATTAAAAAAACCCATGTCGCATTAAATCAAAAGCAATCTCTCCGTCATTCAATAGATGCCCCACTGAGGTACCAATACAATCAATTATAAAAAACAAGTAATAAAAAAAAATTTTTTTAAGTCCATTCCTACTTTTTTTCACTATATTGCTGAAAGTCCTTTATAAATAATTTTCATTCATTTTTTTAAGTTTATCTGGCGCCATCTATTGGTAGTTATATGCAAATTAAATCTTAAAAAACTAAAATTAATTAGTTAAATTTAATTACTGAATTAATATTTGAAAAATATATTAACATCCAGTGTCATCCACTACAAGTTCAAAAACATGTATTTGAACTTGAGTGGATGAATAAAAAGTATTTTATTAATGATTGAAAATTTGAACAAGATATATATAGGCAGAGTGTGAGCTATTAGAAGGAATTGAATAACTACCGAATCAACTATCAACTACCAATCAATCATAACTTACTAAATAACTACTGAATCTGAAACCATAGACGGAGCTATTACATTATTGATAACTAAAGAGCAAAGCATTTTCACTTTAGTTTGCGAATTATTCCATACATGCACATCTATGAACAATATCAACATATATCCTCCAGTGATAAAATGATAATGTGTAGATGTGTAATTAAACATTATTGTGAGAAAAAATTCTAAGATTTTATATTTTGCAGTTTTATATAGTTTAAAAACAAAATTAAAAAATTTGTCTTATTACTTAAAAATCTGTATATTTTTGAGTATTTGAAGAGATTATATTCTTTTATTTTACTGAACAACAGTTTAAACCATAATAAACAATTGTATTATATTCTCCAATTAATGGTTCAATTTAATATAGTATTTTTTATATTTATCATAAAAAAAGATCTTCAATTCAGTTATAATAAGTGTAATTTAATAAAATAATTGATGTTTTTCACATATAATATGAAATCCCAGACATTAATATACATATTTTTTTTTAAATTACTTTAAATTTTAAGTAGCTTTAATTTATTTAAAAATGCTTATATGACTAATTAATATATAGGTTTTTGAATGATTTACATGTACAAGCTGAAAAAAGTTAAGAATTTCATATACGCATGCACATACATAAATATTAAAATTAATATTTGCTCAAAAAAAATACTCGTTTTTGAAAACATCAATATCTATGCATCCATGAATTTTCAGATACCATTTTTACAAGATACTTTTATAGAAAGGATATTGTTGAAAAGATTATATATTTATATAATGGAACTAAGAAAAATCTGCTATATCATAAACTAAAAAAAGAAAAGAAAAAAATATAAATTCTGACTAGTATAAAGTTTTTATTTTCTCAGAACTTTAGTTTTGTTTCGACATAAAAAAGATACTAAATTTCAACCTTATCTAACAAAAAAAAAAATTAATATAAGTTTTGAAATTTAGAAACTTTTTGACGATCCTGAAACTTCTTTGCATACTTAAGCTGCTTATTAAAGCCTTTTAAATATGAAGACTGATTATAAAATTCAGTACTACACTACTCTCATTATATTTAAAGCAACTTACATCCACAAAATCTTAAATAACTCATGAATTACGCCTTCATATACGTAAATCATTATACACGTGAGACATGTCTATACTTTTACGGCAAATACATAAACTTCCATTCTGTAGATCACGTATATCAACCAAGTACCCAAAAGAAAAAAAAAAATATTTTCTTTCTGTTGTAGAACAAATGTTAGTTATCTAGACGTTATAGTCATGATCTTAAGGTTCTTCTGAAGGATCTAAAAAAGTAGGATACGCAATATAATTTACGGCTTTTACATTACACCGCGCCAAGCGAACCATGAAACGCGCCAATATGTAATAAATCCAGATGCCAAGATTCCCTATGGGAATTTCCAGATTTCGAAAGTTTGGGGTTTATATTATCGTGCATCAGCATAATATTATGCTGGTATTAAATCCGTGGTTTTTAATACAAAAAAAGTAAATAAACTTTGCATCATTGAAAAAAAAAAAAAAAAAAAAAGAGGAAATTTGTATTTTACTATAGAATTCTATTTCGTGCAAAAACTGCTAAAATATACAACTTTATATATATATATATATATATATATATATATATATGGATCAAATACTTTAAGATGACGTTATGAAAAATTTTACTGAAAAGTAAAATAATCAATATAGGTTTATCAAAGAAAAAAAGGGCTTGAATGGTCGAGTCACTAGAATTCTGGCGCTTGGTGCCACAGGTCTTGGGTGCGAGTACTGTTGGTGTCATGCTTGTTTGTAGTGGTTCGAATCCATTTTGAGCAGTAGGACGTGGTCTAATAGGACTGTAGAGCGTTAGGAGTAAGGTTGACAACCTTACCCCTTAAAAATATCAGCATCACGGTGCCAAGTCAGACTTCAACCTACGAGAGCTCTATCACAACAGCCCTATCACAGAAGCGGTCCCCTTTCCCTTCAACCATAAGACCAGACGGTTTCGTGGGCTTGGTCTAGATGTCTACCAAGGGGAATATAAGAAACAATAACAACACCAATCAAAGAAAAAAACAACTGAAAGCAAAGCATCCCAACCCTAAATTGATGTCCAGGAAAAGATTATATTGTTTGAGGAAACAATTAGGTTTGGCAGGTAGTAGCTTACAGAATGTTCTAGATATGAAGTACAGATAAAAATTGTTATAGAAATGTATGTTTTTCAAAAAACACATAGTAGGTTTATGTTGCAAATATGACGAATCTTAAAGTTTTACAAAATGAGTTAAAATTTTTTGTTTTTCAATAAAGCTACTATTGCTCATCGTTATAACATCTCATTGCGTCATTTGTTTGAGAATTCATTTTTAAGGAAGTAGACTGCATTATGCTAGTAAAACAAAATGAATAATATGGTTTTCAATGTCTAGTACAGATTTTATTGACAAATTCTTGCTTATTTGCAATTGTTATTCCTATAATACTATAAAAAATATGTGATCGATCGTACATTTGTCGTGTCATCAAGGATTCCCATGTTGAGATGTAATGCATAAATTCCTGTCTTTCCTTCGTTGCCTATAGATGAGATGTTCATGAAACCTTCATAAAGAAATGAAACCCTTCAAGAGCAGAAACTGTTAATGAATTGTATTTCTCAATAGAACATTAAAAAAAAAAATATTTCAAGATTCTTCAGAATGTGAAATATTTAATACTGAATTTGTTAGCTTGATGGGCACTCTTTTTTTCAGAATGAAGAATATTTAAGGTCTGTCATTGAAGCTATTAATTTATTTGGTTACTTTAGCATGGAAGTAGGATTTTAGTGGATATGTGTTGGCCCTAACGTCATCAAAATTTGATACGAACAATTAAGCAGTTAAACCCACAATTTATAGTGGTATCTAGGAGTTAGCACATTCACTGATTTCTTGAAACCCAAATCGGAAAGATTACGAAATTCAATGTGCATACTCGGCTTAGAAGCGAAATAGTAATTTTCAAAAAACGTCTGAATATGCTTTATCACGATTTATTTCAAATATTTGAGTACTATAAGTGCTTTTCTGAAGAGTTTAATACCAACGTTCTTTCCATTAAATCACTAGCATCGTTGGTTTTGGTATGGTTTGTCGCTCTACAGTCATTTTATGCACACTTTAGGCTAACTAGACCGGGACCTACAATTTCGCGTGGATTTTCAACTCCTAACAAATATTCATGTCACCGCCAGGATCTAGTACCATCGAAAAACATCTTGATGTGCTTTACCTAGATTTAGTCAAGTATTAAAGTGCTATAAGTGCTTTTTTATAGTATGAAATACTAACGTGCTTATCCATAAAATCACTTACAACACAGAAAAAAATAATATTTCCTTTTGTAAATAAAACATCCTTAGTCGTTACAAAACTTTCAGAATAAACTTTTCCTACTAAAATTTTTAAGCAATTTGTAATTGATTAGTTTTTATTTTCCTTTTTTTTTTTTTTTTGATAAACGAAATTCTATAATTTAGGAAATACAAATGCAACATTTGAGGAAGAACTGCAATAGGTATACAAAAGGAAAAAAATTTTTCATAGAACAAATGTTAATTATCCAGCCGTTATAGTTGTGATCTCAAATTTTCTTTCTATAGGTTTCTAGGAGTTTTGAAACCTCGTCGTAATCTTTGAAGCCTTTTATTTCACATCGCGCCAAACAGAGCATGAAACGTGCCAATATGCAATCAATCCGGATGCCAAGTTTTCTTATGGGAATTTCAGATTTTTTGAAGTTTCTAGTATATATTTTCTGTTCTTTTTAACAGATGGAATTTGATACCGACGAAATACTGAAGAAACTTTTTGAGGAAGACTTGCAGAGCGTGTGTTTATCGGGCACATAAATCACTGAAAACATTTTATTTTTTTAAGACAAATTAACTGTGAAAAGGTGAGTGCTATTTTACGGTCTGTTGAATTTTTGTGCTCGAGACGATGTTTGGGGGATTTTATACTTCAACACTGGAATTGGTTCTGCTGAAAATGAGAAATGCCGGCTGTGTCTTGTGAAAAATATTCTTTTGATGCAGCACAGAAGAGGTTCAAAAATTTCTGAAATGCGTTTAAAAATGTGAAACATTTTTGAAATCCACAAAAATATTTTTTTTGTTGACTTTGTTTTCGATAAAAAGGTGAAACAATTTCATGAAAACTTTCATTCTTAAAAGAAATTGGTTCAGCTTAATTTTTACTTTTTAATGAAGCATATTCCTTAACTCTAAATTAAAAATAAAATATATTGTAAAAAATATTCAAAGATAAATTTTTGGTTTGAAAGTAAAAATCGCAAATAAAATTAAAATATAAAATATTAACATTAGAAAAAAAAAAAAATTTGAAGAAAGGACACACATAATTAAAAATTAACCCTCAAATCAACTTAAAAGGCGATAAAATATCATACAGCAGGTGGAGATATAAAAGAATAGATTTTTTATTTGAAACTAAAGAGTTAAATAACATCAAAATGTTTAATATTATCATTATTTAGTGCACGAAAAAAGTCTTATTTATAAGAAAGAGATACGTACACAACAATGAAAAGAAGATGTATAGACGGATTTGAAGTATTATTGTTTCTCTATATATACTTCTCTTAATTCAGAATCTTTCAAAATGCTAATATAATTGAGAGGTACTTCTTTCAATTATGTCTCATTAAGACTGTGATGTATAACTGGATTTTTTTTTAATCTTTGTTCTTAACAATAAAGCAAACTGTTTTAAATCAAACCTTTTTATTATGACCTCAAAAAAAAAAATGTTTAAACTCATCAATAATTTATAATTAGTCCTCCTAGTGTATTTTTTAAAAATAAATTACATTTAGAAAACTAAATTTTTACAGTTAATTTAAATATTAATTAGGGATTCAATGTTGTTATCTCAAGTGACAAAACAAAATGTCGTAAAAAAACATTGCAGTATTTGCACATTGGTTTTTTTTTGATCAATAGAATTTTTTTATATTTTTCCTGACGAATGAGTAACAAGAAAAAAAAAATGTAATAATATAAAATGAATATCTAACAAATGAAAAAAAAAATGCTGCATTTTTCACGTGAAATACTTCGAAAAATACTAATTATAAAACTTCTGTTTGCACAAAAAATGTCTAAAGTTTGTAGTTTCTATTTAATTAATCATTTTTCAAAAACAATGACTTTGGTGCATTTTTATTTTGATTTGTTACATTTTACTCTCCTAAAAATCTGGATTATTTAAAGGAATTTGAATAAGAATTGCCTAGTTATTTAACTAGCAAAGAAGTCTAAAATAAAATCTGAATGTTTTATACATTTTTGTAGAAAATTAAGTGGAAGCTTTTATAAACATTTTTACATTTTTTTGTCTCTTAATTATCATTCTTCTTAAAATTTATGTTTGAAAATGGAAAAAAAAGCTTATTTAAATCAATATGCTTATTAGCATAGTCTTTTACCACAAAATAAAAATGAAACAAAAATGCGAATATTTTTTTTTTATTTAGTCGAAATATTTTTTTAAAGTTTTAAACCTTAGTTTGGACAGTTTTAAGGTTCCTATATGATGAATACAATATATTCTAATATTTACACGATCTAGTTTAGAAATTTTATAAAATCATTTCAATTAGTTTTTTTTAAATTAGAAAGACGAAAATATCCTATCTATAGGAAATATAATATGGTAACTTTTTGATTTTATATATATGCATGTGATATTATGTATGTGACAAAAAATGCTAGGTTACCCACATAAAAAATTATTGTTATAAAAACTCCGATAAATATAGTTAGAATATCAAAGGGTCTTCTTTGCTGCTAGATACAGAGACGTAACATTAAAACACACATTCACAAATGTTTTGAAATTCTATTTTATATTGGATAAATATTTCATTATTCATCAAATTTACAAGTGATTGTGTATTTTTAAAATACACATTCACTTTATACAATGATATTGCTTAAAATCTCAGGATACGAAAACAAAGTTCTCATCTTCTTTTCTGGGTGACAGCCTAGGGTTGGCCAAGACTTTCCGAATCACAAGCTGTCAAGCATTATTTACATGATGGACTATACTTGGCTAATGTCTTCCAATTTTTTTAGGGGGGAGGCTAAACCATATCAACAAATCCTCATCAACATCAGTCCAACATCATCCAATATCCATCTAAACTCAGTCCTCAACATTATTTATTTAACGAAAAATGAGCTTCCACCTTCATGTGGGAATTGAATGAATTTGCCTTCACCATCTAAAGGAAAGTTTTCGTACGCCACAATCATTCATGAATATTTTATATCATTCATCTGGTCTTTAAACAGTTTGCATAGTATTTATACTACAGCACATCACATCACCTTGCCTAGAGCTGAGATGTCCTTGTAGAGTTTGGAAATGATGTGGGTGAAATTTAATGGATACACGACGGAGGCTGAAAATTTTCAAAAATTAACTTTTGGAGGTATAGAAGCTGAGTAATGAGAAAATGTTTTACAAAAAAAAGCTAGATAATATCAAAAAAAAAAATTAAAATTTGAAAAAAGGGAAAAATATGAAATTTGAGAATATGTAAAAATATAAAAAATAAATTAGGCAACTTATATAAAAAAATACAATACAATAAACACTACATTGGAAAATACATGAATCAGAGAGTGGAAGGAATATTCATCAACGCAATTAAAGTGTTTGGAAAGAATAATTAAAAAGAAGTAACAGCTAATAAGAACAGCTAATAAATTATTGGACAATAGAAGCAGATGCTGAAAAATTATGAACAATGGAAATATAATAGTCAGGAAGACAGTCTACATCAAATTCAATGCCTAATCTCCACCAAATTGAATTTTCTTGATTTTCTGAAAAATCTACTTGTCAAGGTCCCATGTTTAAAAGTTCCCAATTTTTTTTTTTCACATTCAGGATATACGTCTTTGCAAGAAAGTTATAACAGACCATATAGAGGTTCAATCACAGTTTTTATTTATATAAAGTTAGGTTTTAAAAGACTTTTTAATTCCGTAAAAGGATTTATTAGAAGTAAATATACGCTAGTAATTTTAGAATTTCATTAGATATATTGAACTCTTGTCCAAAATAAGTAAAATCTGAAACTAGTTTCAAATTGATTTATTAATTTATTGTTATGACAGATGGAATTATATTCAGAACTATTAAAAATGATGCAAATCAATGTTAAATTTATGATTTCTCCATGAATTGCCTAAGACGAAAAATATGATAAATCCCCTTGTGAAGTCCATACTAATAGTTATCAACAAAATTATCTACCTAAAGATTGCAAGTATTAAATAAAGCAATTTCGAGAAAATATAGCAAATACATAATAAGCAGTTTTTTAATTTGGAATAATTTTTATTAAAAGTTTTATATTACTATCTCTAAATACATATAATCAATGTAGTGTAATTTTCTGCCAAGGAATTACTTCAGTTTTAGAACTTTTTAATACTAGAAATTTCAATGATTTCCATGTTTTACGTCATAAATATTTAGTAATGATTAGACATAATGGATATCTTTACTTTTAAAATAGTAATTTATATAATCATGTTTCATATGAATATAGAAATGGAAATTATAAATGGCTCAAATGAACTTGAATAAATTCTTTGTATTGGTGCAATGATAGACTTCAGCATACGAAAATGTCGGTTGTTGCAACGAATCACTAACAAAACAAAATTACTTTTTTCAAAATTTTTCATTTTTTTTTTCCAAAGAATTGTCACATTTTATGCAGAACAAACGAAGTTTGCGACAGAAACTTCTCAGGTAAGATCGGAACTTGCATTCTTTTTAGCAGTTCTCTATTATCTTTATATTGATCGTGCTGCTTTATATTGAGTTTACTTCTTTTTTTCCTAGCCTTTGCTTCACATATCAGATTTCATCTCATTTTCTTTGAAATTGAGATCGTATTTTCTTTTTTTTGATACGTCTTCTTTTCTCCAGTCTTCTTAGTTCTTGAGTTAGCATCTAACCTTTCTTATAATAAAACTTTATCAACTAACTTAGAAATGCTTTCATTTAAAAGCTCCATTTTATTCTTACTTTATTTTAATTATAATTTTATTTTTTTTACGAAATGTTTATTTGAAATTATTTAAAATAATAATAATATGGTGACAATTTATTTAGTTAAATTAAAAAAAAAAAAATAGCATATTGACAAATACAAGACCAGAAGATTTCACTTGTAAATATTTACAATATAAAAATACAACATAAAATGTTTTTGAAAAAACAAAAAAACTACAATATTAATTTTTTTCTTTTACTTTTTGAAATAAATAATCTTTCATACCAAAAGACAAGTTTGAATTATGAAGCGTTTTGTCTAGATAAAACTATTTTGATAAAATTTTAATTAAATATTTTTTTAAAGCTATTCAACTTTAAATTAATTAAATTAGAAGGTACTACTATAAGATATAAACTTCAAATAATTGCTGATGTTATTAAAATATACAAATGATGATAGATTTAATAATATACATCAATTTTTAAAATTTAGTTAATCATCAATAATTTCAAATATTATAGTATCAAAATTCGATTTATATATCTGTTAAATCAGATCATTAACTTCAAATATAATACTAATATAAACTAATATTATGTAATCAAATCAAATATTAATATTCCAAAATTACTTTTTAACATCTTGGTTTCAAATTACATAGGAACACCCATTTTGATAATTGTGAATAACACTTTACTTTATGGCTTTTCTTTTATTTTTTAAATGTAATGCAAAGAATATATTTGACATATGTAAAAGAAAAAATGATAGTATCTGCCATGTAATATTTTAGTCGTACAACGTTTTATTAATAATCTAATAAAACTTATTCTAAAAATTACAAAAAACCCCGATAAAAATAATGGCATAATAGGTTGGTTAAATGATATATTCTATTGAAATTTTCTTTAGGGGTTTGTAATTATAATAGAAACTTAAAAATAAATTTAGGAAATACTTCTTGAGCATTATAATTGCAGAAGTGTTATTTGAATCTTATGAATTGCATATTTTAAGGTAAGTTTTGCTAGTATATTTGCATTAAATTAGAATAATTTACAATTAATAATTTAATGTTAAATATTCAATACACATGGAAACCATCTTTAAAACACAATAACATTAAGAGGGTGGATTTATTCCAATTTTTTTAATATATTTCATTTACATTTTTAATGGTTAAAAAAAGAGTGAAATTACATTATATACTTTATCTCACACAAGCGATGTGTATACTATATACAGTCAATTCTTTGAAGTTCTTGTTGTATTGACAGCAGAAGGTATGCTATAGGTTGTGTCTAACGTCTTCTGTCAATTGCAGATAGATGAATGGATCATAGAAGGTCTTCTGCCCTCCCTTGATTTCCTATTGAAAGTAAGAATATGACACGTTTTCAATATAGCAGTTTCTGAGTAGAAACAATGGAAATGGTGCGATGCCAAGTGAGATGTCTGCAACTTCTTATTTTTTTATCATCAAGTTTCCAACTAAGTTCATTTTAAAAACCTAAGAAACTATAAAAGTTTTATAAATAATAGAGATAGAAAAATTACCACAATTTTCAAAAACTTTTTTTTTCCTTGGAATCTTTTTGCTTTGGATTACAATGTGAGCCTCATTCATATTTAATTTGTTGCAAAATGGTTTTTCCAGCTTTTACTGGAAATTTAAGTGATGCTACAATTTAGTTTCCTTGCCGATTTGACAAGAGTTTCCAACTAGAAGATTTTTCTTACTTTTTTTTATCTTTATATATTTAATTCTTACTTTTGTTTACCATTTATACATTTATTTCTTACTTTTTTCAGTTTTTAAGGGTAAACTAGATAGCATTAATATTTACTTTATTGGCAGTTTGATTTTTAAGATAAAATAATTTGGTTTTCTCCTTAAAGAATTGATATGTAACACGCAAATTTTGCTTGCATGAAAAAAAAATTGACAAATGGTACGTCTCTGATTTAAAACAGTTCTTAATTAATTTCGTTTCAATCCTAATGTTTTCCAAAAACACGAGACTTGACAATCATTCAAGGATATATTAGCCTTTTTGTTGTTCTAAAGCAGCTGGAAATATACAGAAAGTTAGTCTTTATGCTATAAGCAAGGGTTGCACCGCTTTTACACATTTAGCACTAAACAGCGGGTTCGTGTAGCCTGAAGATATGCTAGGGACGCGAGTGACACAACCCCCACAACACTCTAAGATCAGATTAGAACGGGACCTACGATTTAAAGTGGATACCGAACCACTACAAACATCTAAAGCACAGAAGGACAGTGGTCGAACCCGGAACCTGTGGTAACAAGCATAAGGGCGCTAGCCAATTGGCCATAATGCCCATGATTGGCCAATCATTATAGATGCACAGATATCAATTTAATAAATAATTTCATAATAAGAGATATAATATACCGTACACGGCTTTAATTAGCCTTTTTTAATACTTATTCACGTGTGTAAATTAATATGTTTAAATAAACTGGAAAATTTATTAAACATATTGTATCCTTTAATTTGGGATTTATAACATGTAATGTTTAAATTAATTAATAGAAAAACAGTTCTTTCATTTTCAAAGCCTTTACTAATTCATTTAATTGCTACTTACTGTAACGCAAAAATATTTTTCAGATAAAACATTTTCGTCTTCAAGAAAAAAAAATCATCTTCCTAAAAGAATAAAAAAATAAAAGGAATAAAAAAAAAAATATCCTTTTCTTTACCTACCACTAATTTCTTTCCCATTATTTTTTATACTTAAGATAGCTCCTAACACTTTCGTAATGTCTAAAAATATCTCTATCGCCTTTATTTGGAATTTTTCTTCAATATTTTATTTCTCTTCCAAATGTCTTTTCATTTTTCTTCAAAATTTTTAGTTTATTTGCAAAAAAAAAAGAAAAAAAAAATCTAGAATAACAAGAAATAAAAAATGTAATGATAAAAGGAATTAGGAAGAATTAACTGTAAGACTATCTCGAAAACTTTATTCCTTAAAAGTTTGTGCGCCCTTTTGTAAGCCCAGCATTTTTTTGTTTCTTGTTTCACTTCGAAAAAGACGTTCTTCTTACGTTTCCGCTCTGTTCTCTACAATGCAGTGTTAACCATGCTCTCTCTCACACTTTCACTGTAAGTGACAGCAAAGTCAAGAAATTGAGGAGTTGTGATATATATTTTTTTATAATCTGCTTTTTTTTTAAAGAATCTTATCTTATCCTTTATTGCAAGGATTATTTCTCTTGGCCAAAAGAAACTTTATCTCATTTCTTTCAGAAAAGTTTTTGAAGGAAACCTTTTTATTTCATATTGAGGATTGCTTCATATAAAAGCATTAAACTGAGCTAATTTTGGTCTTTTACTTGCG